>CATIWJ010101602.1:0-10043 GCA_949640765.1 Croton laevigatus
CATATGAATTATAGCTATTATCATAGCATTTTGTTTGTTGCAAATTTCTTCTAATCATGCAGGGTTACCTTTATTAGTAAATTGAGGATGTTTATGTTACAACAAATTATGAGTCATATTTGAAGAAATATGAATTTTCATTCACTATACAAAGGCTAAAGCTACAATTGGGAAGAAGATTTTCCATAAAAGTTCCATCAATGACATTTAATAGCACCAACATCATTGAAGTCTCTCTACTCTCATGATTTTCAAAAGAGATGATGATATTGATGTTTGACCAAGCTCGATCAAGCTACAATAATGTTGATTCAACTATGAAGCACCTTTTGCTACAAATTCTACGTATCTCATTACAAGTTTTGCAAGTTTGATGCATTAAAATACTTGGCCCTGAAGGTTTCAAGTGAGGTTTCCATGAGGGGAGTTAAATACGCACTGCACTCTTTTTCCCTTTCCAAGGTTTTTGTCCCATTGGGTTTTTCCTGGTAAAAGTTTTTAACGAGGCAGTATTTTCACCACGTATTCAAGAGAAGAATCATGTACTATTTTTCCTTCACTAAATTTTTTTTCCCATAGGGTTTTTATTTAGTAAGATTTTAACGAGGCATATTCTTTAGACATCCAAGGGGGAGTGTTATGAAATAAGTAGATGTCTATTTGGATCCCTCATCATTATTTTCTACTATTGGATCCCACATTCTCATTTTCTCCTCTACAAATAGAGGAGCTCTTATTATTGTAAGAATATACAACATAAATCTATCAATTCTCTCTTATTTTTTTCTCTTATCTCTTCCATATCTATTTAATTCATAACAGAATGAAGCAATATATCTCCCATTACAAATTTAATTTATTCATAATTGATGTAAATCACAAGGCAACTACGATGTCTAAAATTTATAGGGAAAAAAAACTAATTTTTTGGTATTTATTTTCTTCATATCTATCCTATTTATGCTAATGAAATTAGTTGGCCAAAATAATTTTAAAAATGCGAAAATATACTTATGCAAGATAGTATAGTCATAAAAGTTGTTTTGACTAGTTGTATTCCAAATTTTCTCCAGTTCAAATTCATTAATCTTCTTGTAATTTTTGTAATATTATTTTCTTGCACCACACAAATTGTTGAGATTATAAATGATCGGAGGTTGAAATAACCCCAAGCAAATTATTGATTCCATGTTAGTAATAAACCTTATTGTAATCTGGCTATGGATTCCGAGATCAATTTCCTTACAATTATTGTTTAGTTTTTTTTTCACATACGTTGTACGTGTATACTCATATTAAGTATTCAATATTTATTTTTTAATAATTTCTTATAAATTCTTAATGCTAATTATTAATCATATGCATCATTTTTTATTTATAAATATAAATTAATATTCATTTTATATTTTAATTATTTTTATTTTATTTATAAATTAATATATTTTCAAAAAAATAGTTTCTATCATATAAAAAACATAGAAACTATTCTCACTAAGTAAAATTTTATAACTATGAATATAAATTAAAATAGTATTTTATAATAACAACAACAACAACTAATTTTGAATCTTTGAAGCTTTCTTGAGGTTTTTATTCTTTCTCTTTTAAATCTTCATTGTTTCATTATTAATTATTATTAGTAGGATCATATAAGGATGCATTAGAGATGCATATTATTGATTTATTTGAATTGATTTTAGATTAGTTGTTGTCCTCTAATAAAAAAATTTTGAAATTAGATTTTTGACAATAAAATTTGGAGGTTTTGGCTTTTGATTTGTGTTGGGATCAAATTAACCATTGGAAACAGTTAGGAGGGTTCTTGTGTTATCAATTTAGCTATTTCTATTCAGTTGAAGTTTTTACGATTTAAACTTTTGTTAAAGATTATTTCTGCTATAATTTGTGTTTGTGCTGTAACTTTGAGATTATCAATTAATTCTAGAAAAATAGTCTTAATATGAAATTTTTATATGTTATTTGGCTATAAGTCTATTTCCTGCTAAAAATATTTTTAAACCTTCTCAAAATGTTTTTATTTTCAAAATTATTTATTTTCTCAACTGCTGTTAGTTGAATATCTGTGTTGTCTGTGTCAGTTTGCAAAATTAATTTGTTGGGCTTAGAAGTCATAAAAAATTCTAAAACTTAAGGGTACATTTAATAATATATGGAATTTGTTCCTTGTAAAATCTTAGAATTTTTGAATGACTAGATTATTTACTATGAATTTTTAAAATAGGTATTGTTGCATGAGTTTTTATTGGAAAAACATAGATTTTGAAAATTACTTTCTAAAGAGGTGTTTTGACAAAATTGTTTTGATTTAACTTTTAAAATAAGAATTTTAGTATTGAATTCAGTTTTAAATTATATTTTATTTAAGTTGAGTTTTTATTCAAATATGATTTTTGCGATATCTCACCTTTTTGTAGAATTGAGTTAATTTGAGTTTTGGTAAAAGTAAATGAGGTTATTTTTAGTATTTTAAATTAAATGGCTAGTTTATTTTAAGTTATTTCTAAATTTTGATGTTATTTATTGATAGGTATTTGAATAATTTGATTACTGGTTTTGAAATTGTTTGATTTCATGTACTCATAGTATTCATGAACATGTATATCTGCATTATCTTAGGAGTATCATTAATTTCTTATTTGTTATTAGGTGGTTATTCTTCTCTGTGTTCTTTTGGAAAAAAAAAAAGACGTTTCTCTATCGAATTTCGAGGTAAGTTCCATTGGTATATTTATTTTGTTTGTGACGTGCTATTTGCTAACCAAACAATATAGATATTATATAAGCCCTTCTTATATATTATCCTTTCTATTTCATTATATAATATTTCTTCTGTACCCAAGCTTGCATGTGATTAGGGGACAGGAAAGTGTGTGCGCTTTGATATATTGTCTGATTAATTGAATATGAAATTACTTGTCATGTGCGATGGTGTATCATATGGGGACGAATGATATTTCTTATTGTTTTTGATTTTTGATTTTGAGGCATATTGCCTATTCTGTTTTGAGGCATATTGCCTAATCTGTTTGATTCTGATTTTTACGGATGTTATAAGGATGGGATTCTGTTCTGATTTTTGTGTGGAGGGATAAGAGAGGATGCTTGTGTGGGAAGGCCCTGACACACCATCTTGTTTGAAATTGTTTGGGGTTGATTTATTTGATTTTTAATATTACTGCTTGTAGAAATTTCCTGCCATTCATAGACTTACTGAACGCTTATATATAATGCTCGTGCCTATATAGATTGTTTGTAGGTTTCCAATATTCTGCTGTGGCGATGCTCAAATTCTTTCTTCTTGAGCCGAGCATCGAGTCAAGTTAGTAGTTTCGTTTAGCTTTGTTAGATTCCTGTTCTAGTTGATTTCCTAATTGTATACTTTTAGATTGTTGGATTTACATTTATAATTTGAAAAGAAATTTTTAGTTACTGATTTTTATATAGTTTTGCATTCTGGTGTTTATTTTAAAGGATTGTGTAGTCGAACTCCGGTCTGATTACACGCTAGTCTCCGCCCCTCGGATTTGGGTCGTGACAATTGATTTTTCAAATGATGACAGTTATTAATTTTTTGTTCCCATCTTAGTTGATTATTGTGGTTTACGAGGAGTTTATTATGAATTTTATACTACCTCGTTTTCAATTGTTTGAGACTTTTAGTTGAAAAGTAGTTTTCAAAATGTTGAGACTTTTAATATTTGTGGGTGTATTTGGACAATTTTGGGTCTTATCTTTTAGTGGGGAGAGGGAATAAAATAATCTTTGTTTATGTTCGCTGTCAGCTTTATAAAGAAGTGAGAGATGAGAGATGAAGGTCTGATTGACATGCATTCCGGCGCTGTCAGATGAGAGAGGCAGAGATAGAAAAGAGCGTGAGGTGTACAGTGAAATGCTGGGCTACAGTTTTAGGTAATATGTGTGCATATTTTTGCACATAATGGGGCCAAAAGTTAAGCAATTTATGAAATTCGATGTAGAATGGTGCAAAATATAAAAAAAAAAATGCTCTCAAAAGAATAAAAAATGTTGTGGACGGTCTGAATTTTACAAAAAAATTAAAAAAAAAAGGAAATAATTATAAACGAAAATGGTGAAAAAAAAGAGTACCCGCTATTTTTCAAAAATTGGCAACTGACATTTTCATTTCCCTCAACCTCTAGCTATTCAAAATTTGAAATGAAAAATTGGAATCAATAAACACACAACAATAACTGTTATAATACACAAAGGAGTGATAACTCCCCACCTCAATCGTCTAGTTCCCCAAACGTCTCTAAAAACCCAAATTAATGGTACCAAGATACAGAACAACGAGCAAGAAACCAAAGGCAACTTATTAATGACAAGAGTTTATGTTTTTTTTTTCTACCCACACATGGAGTTGCAGCATTTACATCTTTCTGCACATCCATTTTCTATGATGCTTTGTTATATTTAAAGCTTCATTTATAGTTGTACATGCATTGAAATTATCAAATATTTTCAAAAATTTCATTTTTCAAATTTTTCATCAGTTTTTCGTATTTAGAGGGGAAAACAGAGGACTATTTTTTGGTGCTTTAGGCGCCAAATTTTTTCCCCAATCTTCCAACAGTTGTCCACCAAAATTTTAGGTTACAACCAAAATAATTGGGCGCATCAGAAATGATGACCAGTGAAAGCCCAATCGCATTAACTCTGATTCAACTTGTACTTTCTGTAGCAATTACTGCGCACGTTGCCACATTTTTTCTCCACAATTTTATCTTCTCTATCTTTATTATGGAGCCCAATTTATGTTGCTTTTAGGAGTGTTTTAGGCAGATTTTTATGTAGAAATTTGTGAATGAATAGTGCAAAGTCTCAAACAATTGAAAACGGTGGTAGTAATATATTTTTACTCACAAATGATATATTATGAATTTTACAATGTATTTTCAATCACAAAATGATAATGCAATAATAATATTATTCTCTCAACTTGTTTATTTAATAGGTTATGTCTGAGTTTATGCTTAACTGATTGACAAGTAACTTCGACCTGATATAAACACAACCCCCTAAAATAATTTTCAACATCTAATTAGAATAAGTATGGGGTTAAAACTCAGTCCTCACTATCATGATAGAGTAAGTGAGGAGTTAGACTTAACAAATAAGTATGGGGTTAACTTGTTTATTTAATAGGTCGTATCCGAGTTTAAGCTTAGCTGATTAAGAGATAACCTTGCTCCAATACAAACATGACCCACTAACACAATTTCCACCATCTAATTAGAGCAAGGGAGAGCAAAACCGAACCGGAACTGAACAAAAAAATTAGTTAATCGAATTTTTTGGTTCGGTTTTCGATTCGTAAAGTTTATAAACTGAACCGATTTTTACATGTAAAAATTGTAAAAAACCGTATCCGAACCAAAATTCGGTTAAATTGAATTTTCGGTTCGGTTTTTGATTCATAAATAATAAATTTAGTTTTGAACCGAAAACTGATTTTAGTTCAGTTAACCGAACCGAACCAGTTTTGCACACCCCTAAATTAGAGTACTCAATCCTCACTATCATGATAGAGCAAGTGAGGGGCTAGGCTGAAAAAAAAAATAAAGAGAGTCAATTAATAAAGAGACTAGACTTAAAGACCTATGGTTTACTTGATGTTAATAGTCAACAATAGAAAATAATGGAATAAAAGCAATATATCTCCCATTACAAATTTAATTTATTCATAATTGACATAAATCACAAGACAGCGATGATGTCTAAAATTTAAAGGGGAAAAAAACTAATTTTTTGGTATTTATTTTCTTCATAGATTTAGGCTAATGAAATTAGTTGGCTAACATAATTTAAAAAATGCTAAAATATACTTATGGAAGATAGTATAGTCACAAACATTGTTGTGACTAGTTGTATTCCAAATTTTCTTTAGTTCAAATTCATTAATCTTCTTGTCATTTTCGTAATATTATCATCTTGCACCACGCAAATTTATGAGATTATAAATGATCGGATGTTGAAATAACCTCAAGCACATTATCGATTCCATGTTAGTAATAAACGTTATTATAATCTAGCTATAGATTCCGAGATCAATTTGCTTACATTTATTATTTAGTTTTTTCTTCTTGTACGTTGTACGTGTATACTCGTGTTAAGTATTCGATATTTATTTTTTAATAATTTCTTATAAATTTTTAATGCTAATTATTAATCATATGCATCGTTATTATACTTTGATTATTTTTATTTTATTTATAAATTATTATATTTTTAAAAAATAATTTCTATCATATAAAAAAAAATAGAAATTACTCTCACTAAATAAAAATTTTATAACTGTGAATATAAGTTAAAATAGTATTTTGTAATAACAACAACAACTAGTTTTGAATCATTGAAACTTTCTTGAGGTTTTTAGTCTTTCTCTTTTAAATCTTCATTGTTTCATTATTAATTACTATTAGAATCATATAAGAATGATTAGAGATGCATATTATTGATTTATTTGAATTGGTTTTAGATTAATTGTTGTGTTCTAATAAAAATTTTTGAAAATAGGGATTTGACAATAAAATTTGGGGGTTTTGGCTTTTGATTTGTGTTGGCATCAAATTAACCGTTGGAAATAGTTAGGAGGGTTTTTGTGTTATCAATTTGGGTATTTTCTATTCAATTGAAGTTTTTACGATTTAATTTTTTGTTAAAAACTATTTCTGCTATAATTGGTGTTTGTGCTATAACTTTTGAGATTTTTAATTAATTCTAGAAAAATGATTTTAATCTGAAATTTTTATATGTTATTCGGCTATTTTCTGCTAAAAATATTTTTGAACCTCCTCAAGATGTTTTTATTTTTTAAATTATTTATTTTCTTAACTACTATCAGTTGAATATTTGTGCTGTCTGGGTCATTTCGCAAAATTAATTTGTTGGGCTTTTTAACCTGTTTATTTAATAGGTCATGTCCGAGTTTAAACTTAACTGATTGGCAGATAATCTTGATCCGATACAAACATGACTCCACCATCTAATTAGAGTACTCAGTCCTCACTATCATGATGGAATAAGTGAGAGGGTAGACTTAAAAAAAAATGAGTCAATTAATAAGGAGACTAGTCTTAAAGACCCATGGTTTCCTTGATGTTAATAGTCAACAATAGAAAATAATGGGATAAAAGCAATACATCTCCCATTACAAATTTAATTTATTCATAATTGACGTAAATCACAAGGCAGCAATGATGTCTAAAATATATAGGGAAAAAAAAAACTAATTTTTTGGTATTTATTTTCTTCATATCTATCCTATTTAGGCTAATGAAATTAGTTGGCAAACATAATTTAAAAAATACTAAAATATACTTATGGAAGATAGTATAGTCATAAACGTTGTTGTGACTAGTTGTATTCCAAATTTTCTTTAATTAAAATTCATTAATCTTCTTGTCATTTCGTAATATTATCATCTTGCACCACACAAATTTAGTTCTTTCTTTACGTACATTGTATATGTATACTCGTGTTAAGTGTTCCCCTAATTTTTTATAAATTTTTAATGCTAATTATTAATCATGTGCATCATTATTTATTTATAAATATCAATTAATATTCATTTCATACTTTAATTATTTTTATTTTATTTATAAATTAATATATTTTTGAAAAATAATTTCTATCATATAAAAAAATAGAAATTACTCTCACTAAGTAAAAATTTTATAATTATGAATATAAATTAAAATAGAATTTTATAATAACAACAACAACTAGTTTTGAATCTTTGAAGCTTTCTTGAGGTTTTTATTCTTTCTTTTTTAAATCTTCATTGTTTCATTATTAATTATTATTAGGATCATATAAGAATGATTAGAGATGCATATTATTGATTTATTTGAATTGATTTTAGATTAATTGTTGTGTTCTAATAAAAAAATTTTGAAATTAGAGATTTGAAAATAAAATTTGGGAGTTTTGGCTTTTGATTTGTGTTGGGATCAAATTAACCATTGGAAATAGTTAGGAGGGTTCTTGTGTTAACAATTTGGGTATTTTCTATTCAACTGAAGTTTTTGCGATTTAATCTTTTGTTAAAAACGATTTCTACTATAATTGGTGTTGTGCTGTAACTTTTGAGATTTTTAATTAATTCTAGAAAAATAGTTTTAATCTGAAATTTTTATATGTTATTCGGCTATAAGTATATTTTCTGCTAAAAATATTTTGAACCTTTTCAAGATGTTTTTATTTTAGAAATTATTTATTTTCTTAACTGCTGTGAGTTAAATATCTGTGCTATTTGGGTCAATTTGCAAAATTAATTTGTTGGGCTTAGAAGTCTTCAAAACATTTGAAACTTCAGGGTACATTTAATAAGATATGGAATTTGCTCCTGATAAAATCTTAGAATTTTTGAATGACTATTATTTACTATGTATTTTTAAAATAGGTGTTGTTGCATAAGTTTTTATTGGCAAAACATAAATGTTGAAAATTCACTTTCTAAAGAGGTGTTTTGATAAAATTAGTTTGATTGAACTTTTAAAATAAGAATTTTAGTACTAAATTCAGTTTTAAATTATTTTTTATTTAAGTTGAGTTTTTATTCAAATATGTTTTTCTGCGATATCTCCCCTTTTTGTAGAATTGAGTTAATTTGAGTTTCGGTAAAAGTTAATCAGGTTGTTATTTGTATTTTAAATTAAATGACAGTAGTTTATTTTAAGTTATTTCTGAATTTGATGTGATTTATTGATATGTATTTGAATAAATTGATTACTGGTTTTGAAATTATTTGATTTATGTACTTATAGCATTCATGAGCATGCATATCCACATTATCTTAGTAGTGCCGTTAATTCCTTATTTGTTATTAGGTGATTATCCTTCTCTGTGCTCATTTCGTAAAAAGAGGTAAGTTTCATGGGTGTATTTGTTTTGTTTGTGACATGCTATTTGCTAACCAAATAATATGTATATTATATAAGCCTTTCTTATATATTATTCTTTCTGTACCCAAGCCAGCATGATTAGGAGACAGGGAAATGTGTGTGTGTGTGTTTTGATATATTGTTTGATTATTTGAATATGAAATTACTTATGTTGTGTGATGGTGTGTCATATGGGGACGGAGGGTATTTCTGTTCTGATTCTGATTTTTGATTTTGAGGCATATTGCCTATTCTGTTTGGTTTTGATTTTTGTAAATGTTATAAGGATGAGATTCTGTTCTGATTTTTGTGTGGAGGGATAAGAGAGGATGCTTGTGTGGGAAGACCCCGACACACCATCTTGTTTGACATTGTTTGGGATTTAATTATTTGATTTCTGCTATTACTGCTTGTAGAATATTTCCCCTGCCATTCATGGACTTATTGAGCGCCTATATATAACATTCACACTCATATAGATTATTTTGTAGGTTTCCTACATTTCAGCTGCAGTGAGGCTCAAATTCTTTCTTCTTGAGCCGAGCATTCGAGTCAGTCAGTTAGTTTTGTTTAGTCTTTGTATTCTAGTTTGATTTCCGGATTGTAAAAAAAATATTCTTCAGTTTGCATTTGTAATTTAAAAGAAATATTTACATAGTGATTATTGTATATTTACATTTTAGTACTTATTTTTAGATGCTTGTGTACTCGAATTTCGGTCTGATTGCACGTCGATCATTGACCCTAGATTTGGATCATGACACAAACATGGAAAATTTAAGTGTAAACCTCCTCTATATTTGGGATCCTCTTAAGGGTGAGGTCGCCCTGACTTGGACTAAAGGAGAGACCACCTTTTACAGGGACAGGAGGAAAGGTCGCCCTTGCCTAGGTTAAGGGAGAGGTCGCCTGGGAAACCTTGACCTCCTCTCTAGGCTAAGATTATTGTGCTTGTAGTTTGTCAAAAAATCAAAAAGGGGGAGATTGTTGTGCTTGGATTGCCAAAATCCCTTGGTTTTGAATATTTGACAAACTTACTTGAACTTGTGAGTTACTAATGATTTTTCAAGTGTTTAAGTATAGCTCCAGCAAGTATGAACCATCACAAGTGAAGAT
>CATIWJ010101626.1:0-16356 GCA_949640765.1 Croton laevigatus
ATGCTGGTTGGAACTTCAAATAGAAAGGGCAAAGGAAAGAAGAGACGACTTTGAAAGTAAATCAAAATTTAGGTTTTGAGACAAAGAAGAAACGGGAGACAAAAAAAAAAGAAAAGAAAAGAAAAGGAAATAGGAATAAAAGTAATAATTAAATAGGAATAAAGTTAAGCCCAGTATCAACCAAATATATTTGTTTGTCCATGGCTCAACATAAGAAAAATATTTTAAAAAATTAATATTTGTCTATAAGTAAGATTAAAAAAATAAAAAATATGAATAAAAGTAAGCTAACAGTATCAACTAAAATTCGTTACTTTTTTAAACGTAAAATTCGTTAAATCGTTAAAAAATTTTCTTCTAACGTGAAATTTCACGATTTCCCTAATAAAACGAAATATTTTACGATTTAACAATTGGTAAAATCGTAAAACGTTAAAAATATCGTGAAATTCGTTAAATCGTGAAATTTTACATTTTACCGTTTTCATTTGAACACCCCTAGGCAGGAGAGAGAGGAACAAAAAAGCTAACAGATTGGAGTTTTTATTGCCATGTCATCGCCACATTATTGTCATGTCATCGCCACATAAGCAAAGTAACGGTAAACAACAATTCTTTGTAAATTCTTTTAAAAGTCAGCTATTTTTGTGTAAAAATTTAAAGTTTAGGTACCGCGGTGAAAGAACCCTCAAAATTTAGATATTTTCAATATAATTGACCCCATAATTATCCTTTAAGTTAATTAAATTTAATATTAAATTTTTTATAATTTTTTTAGAAAAACTAATTAATATTAATATTAATTACTAATATATTTTAAAATTTATTTTATAATATATAATTACATATATTAAATAAAAAAATTAGAAAAATATTTATTAATAAAATGATATAGCAATTATAAATTTTATACCGGAAAAAAGGAAAATATTGTATCTTCATATTCATCTTTTTGCCTACTTCCATTTTAGCTAAACTAAAAATGTTATAACTATTTTAACCCCATCACCATTTGGTTTTAAAAAAAGACTGAACTTTATCTGAACTAACAAAATTTTAGAAATAGAAATCAAGAGAGATTAGATGAAAGAAAAAAAAGCATCAATCTTACAAGTCCCTAAATAAAAATTCGCACACTGAAAATATCCTACGAAAGCCAGGCTTTTTGTGCATCTTCACAAAATTCAGTGCTTCAAATTCAAGATATAAGAACCCTGAGAATGTATAAGGAGTGATCTTGCTTACACTTGCTCTTTTCCGAATTCAAAAGAAAGAACCTCTTCTGAGACATACAACAATTCTTCAACTTCAGACTTCTTTGGCAGCGTATTAATTTTATAACTTATAATATTATTTTAAATAATAAGACGACTATTAATTTTATAACTTATAATATTATTTCAATATCTCATATAGTATAATTAAATATCGACATGTATGTACTTGTGTATGTATCTATATGCTACCTTTAAGCTCACTTATATACACATTAACTATAGCAATTATATTATATATACTTGCAAATACTCGGATTGTGAGAGGTACAGATGCCTTAACAAAATTTTACACTCTCACTGATATTTGAAGATGCTTGTACTTGCATGTATATTTATATACTACTTCTAAACTCACTGGTATAGACTAACCAGTAATTCTATATACATTCACATGTACTTGGCTTGTGAGTGGTACAAATTCCTTTCCTGGGGGCATGTGCGCTCAATAGGTTCATTATATCTCGTTTCTTAACTCAATAGTGCACTCTCACTCATATTTGAAGATGCATGTATGTGTATACTAGAGAGGTTAGAGGTTGTATATATATGCATATAGGAGTATAGGAGTATATGCATCTTCAAATATAAGTGAACGTGCCCTATTGGGCTAAGAAATAGGATATGACGAAGCTATTGAGCACATACACTCCCTTCGAATGACATTTGTACTACTCACATGCCAAGTGTATGCATGTACATATAAAATTGCTAACTAGTATATACTAGTGAGGTTAGAGGTAGAATATATATATACATATGCTAATACATGCATCTTCAAATACGAGGGAGTGTGCATTATTAGGCTAAGGAACAGGATATACTTGTGAGGTTGAAGGTATGCACCTAGTATACGGATATATATATACTACCTCTAGCCTCTCAAGTATATACTAGCTAGCAATTCCATATATACTCGACTATACACAGCTCGCGTATATATATATAAAGTTACTAAAAATTTCCTTTTGTTTGCATCCAAAGGCATTTCATATCTACCGTATTTTGAGGTCTCAGTATCACAAAACCTACAGAATCATTATCCAAGTTTGAACCAACTTCTATAACTCTAAGCTAAATCCAAAGATGCAATTAAAGTCAAACTAAAATCTAGCTACAAGTGGTAACATTATAAATATCCTCTTATTAGACATTAGTAATACTAATTATATTTCTATTAATGCCTATAGTCTATTGACATAGATTATGTCATGAACAAAGGAAAAGTACCTGCTACACCTCCCTGACCAAAGTATGTGACCTTGGTTTTGCAAGCTCCATTGAAAAATCTGAAAGCACCAAAATATTTGTAATTGTATCACGCATTTTTGGCAAAATATAAAAATGAATGACACATGAGCACTATAAACTAAATGAGGCTACTTGGTCAAAAGAATAACAGGATGGTAAACAGGACATCAGTAAAGCTTCGAGCTAAAAATGAAGTGTGAGACAAAATTACATTCCCATCTGTGCCCAAGCTAAAAATGATATCTTCATTTGGCCCAAAATGAATAGATTTTACAGCAAAATCATGTGCAGGCCACCCGGTAATTCGTAGACTAACAAACATATCTTTGGCTAGTTAAGGTGCAGAATCCATGTGCAACTACTGAATATCATAACTATACTTGCAAAACAAATAAGTTGAGCCATGCCTGCAAAGATAATAAGCTAATGGTATTGTCTACCTCTCACATGTAGGAAAATAATGCATTCTGAAATGTGCTACTGGGTTTAATACTGAAATACAGAACCACCATGAATAAAGCATCATGTCTATTGAAAAAACTAAACTAAAATGGAAATGACTCAACCATGAATAACACATTATGCCTATTGATTAAGATTTATTCGTTCCTCTTAAAACCTTAGCAACCCAGTAATGGGCAACTACAATATATGAGGGTAAAAAAACTTATAGTTACTGCATCAAGCAAAGCAGGGCACTCATTCATGATCTCACCAAACCCAAATCCTCCAATCCAATATCCTGCAACAGGCATTTTCTGGTCAACTTGAGAATAACATTCAAATAAGCGCAAGTAAGAAGGTCATTCGATAAACTTAACCATAATAACAAGTCAGGCAATAATAGTTCAAAACTATAATCTTTCAGATATGCATTTTTCTGCTCTTTTATGACAAATAAGTTCCGTTATTGCAATTTCTGTTATGTGGTTTGTTATAGTTAATAATTGGGTTGCTGACTTGCTGTAATGGTTTTTGTGTTTTAGTTGTGAAATAGTGACATTACTAATTGCTCGTTTAATATAATATACAAAAAAAAAAAAAAAGAAGAAGACTCTTAACCTTCCAACATCAGCGTTGGTAGCACGTAAAAACGCTATCAATACATCAATAGCCTTTTTCTGCACAAGAGGAGAACTTGGAATCGTCGACTTTTAACTGGGCTCATTGTCGGTCTTCATCATCGCAGAGGGCAGCCACTGATTTCACAATGATCCACAGGATTCAAACAATTTTAGGTTCATTTGAAAGAAATCAAATTGAAAATACAAGAGACTAATTAAACAAAATAGAAACTGTATACCCATTTCTTTACAAAAGCAATTAGCAACAAATAAAGGGACTCATCAAGCGATACAACAAAAACCAAAATAGACACAAAAAATACATATGAAAAACAACTTAGTCCATCTCAATCAACTAAATGGTTCTATGGAACCTCATTTTTATCATCTAAAGGAAACAACTTTTAAAATAGAGTGGGATGTGGTCAGTTACCATGTATTTTGTAAAGGTAATCAATGTGCGGATGCTTAAGCACATTTGGGTCATATGACTCGGGTCTTGATGTTATAGTTCTTGATACTCCATCTATAGAGTTACTACCTAAATTATTTGCTGATAAATGTTGTACTCCTTTTAAGAGAAGTTCTACTTCCTAAGAATCCTTCCATTAATAAATAGTTCTCTTCTCTTCCAAAAGAAAAATTGTCTCTAATAAAAAATTACATTATCTCCCATAATGCAAAGTCTCACATATCTTTTTTATTTTTACAAATAAAAATTTAAACAAGTTGCATTTTTCAATAATGTTACATTTCAATGGAGTATTCCTGAACATTTGAAAATGCGGAGACCAAAATAGCAGTCTTAGCTCACGCCCCACCCTCCTTTCCCAAGTCCTATATTGTGGGACATCTGCCACATCATATATTAAATGAAATCCATAGTCCCCACGCTATCAATGTAAAATCACAAAGCCCAAACTTCTCTCTTTATGTAAAGGGCAAACTTAATAAATACCATAATTACATCTTTCAATTTCCTCCCTATATATTATCTATTTCTATATTTTTCTCCTTATCTTTTTTTTTTAGGACAAAAATCTCCTTTTTTTAATTTCATTGACAAAAATACCCTTTCTGTCTATTTTTCTGTTAAAATAACAATATAAGGATCGAAATGTAATTTTACGGGTCTCTTTGAAAAAACTCTAAAAATGAAGGTACTGAATTGATATTTTCCACAGACCAAAATGAAATTAGGCTTCTTCTTCAACCTCTAGCAGCCGCCCATGACCAGCCACCACTAGTCGTCGCCATTCCGGAAATTAATTCCGCCCACCACGAGCTGCCCCCATGGTTTCCGACGGGAGCTTAGAACTCACACAAACCAAACAGAAATATTATTCGATTTATCAATTCATGCCGCCATGACTTACACCAACAACCGGAAATCTACAGCGTCATGCAGCGTCGATAAACCTTTGCACACCCACCATCGACGGTGCCATTTGGTCTGATTGTAATCTTGGGTTCAGGCTGTTCTGGGTTTCACGAAATGGAAGAATATTGTTCTTCCATATACAAAAACAACGTTTTTTGCGATTTTTGATGAAGGATTTGTTGCATCATCAGAAAGGACTACCGAAGACCATGGGATGGCCGGCCTCTCACCACTGTGGCAAGCCTTGGCGGTCCGGCACAGAAGGTGGCGGCTGCTGGCTGGTTGCAAGAGGCGACAACTAGGTTGCTCAAGGTTGAAAATGAAGTTTATGGGACATTTTTTCAAACTAGTCCCTTAATTCTTTAGTTCTTTCAAAATGGCTCGAAAAATTACATTTTGATCCTTCTACCGTTATTTTATCAGAAAAAATAGACAGAAAGGGTATTTTTGTCAATGAAATTAAAACTGAGGGAGATTTTTGTCCAAAAAAAAAAAAAGCATTGAGGAAAATGTAGAAATAGGTAAAACATAAGGAGGAAATTATAAATTTCCTTTTAATAAATACCATAAAATATGATTAGCACACCCAATGCCACAAATATTTTATAAATTTTAGAATTGTCTAACCCAAATCATGCACTCCTCCTCCAAAATGGCATATTTCTCTTTATTTGCTCCATGGTGCTTGCAATAGCGATCGCCTTTGCACTTATCTTGTGTTGTTATCACGCGTCGCTCAGCCACATCAAATTGTGCCACCACCTGGCCTTGGCTAGGTCTCTTCCACTCCCTTTCATTATACGTATACCTCTGAATGGAACTGCTTCGGCTATGCCTTTTATTCCTCCTTTTATTATACATGCCTATGTCACATTCTATATTACGACTTTGCCTGCTCCATGCTGATGGTTGTACTTGACTGAGACTTATGGGCTGAGAGCACTATTGTACAAGCTGGCTGAACAAATTAAAGAGTTGTGCTTGAGTATAAGGTTGGGTCGAGATCCGACTAGTGATCGTTGTCATAAGATGTTGAAGGGATGTTGACATGGGAGCTGCAGAGGTGTCATCACGATAGGGTCGTGCAGTTCCGGTTCCTACGCTAGCATTTTGGTTGGGCAATTATACGACATTTAAAGTTGGGATGTGGTAAGAGAGGTAATGGCATGGGCACGTACGGGTCCTCAGACTCCTTTCTCGCCTTTAAAGAAGGGGTCGAGGCTCAATCGACCAGGACTTTGTTGGTGTTACATAGATGTAGGTAATAAGGTTGGAATGCACTGTCGCCTAAAGTCACCTGAAGGTGATGAGCTATAATAAAGGTGGATGGATGAGGGAAGGATTGATGGAAATGCTTCTCCTACCCCTAAAGGCAGATGGGGTCTCTCCTGGGGTATGGAGGTTAGTATTTGGTGGCTCATATGTTGACTTCCTTGAGCATAATGGCCGTCATGGGCCTTATCCATTACACTCATGACTAAAGTCTAGCCAGTTAGGACACCGAAAGATCTGAGTCCACACTTACCGTACCAATTGTAGACTGAATGATTGTTATGAATCATTTATGGCGAGTTAGGTATTTATAGTGGCTTAGTGCACAATGCTTGTACAACGGCAGTATGTTCTGGACATTATGTGTTCACTATTGGGAAGTATGCGTCATGTCCACACGAGTAGTCGTAGGTGACGCCACGTGTGTAGTTGGTAATTGTCAATGTAATGTCAAGTGTAGGTGCAGGTCGAGGTCAAGTTCGTTGGGAAAAAGGGGTTGAGACTAGACTTGGCCATGGGTCGATTTTGACCCGGGACCGAACAAAAACCAAACCGTTAAAAATCAAACTGAAACCGTTATAAATTGGTTCGGTCTCGGTTTAAATATTTATAAAACTGAAACCAAAACCAGAATCGTTAATTAACACCAACAATAATTACTACAATTAATTTTTTGACCCAAAAAAATAAAAGTGAGACCAAAACCGGAACTGTTCAAATATTTCATGTTTTAAATAAAAATATGAAAGTTTGTATATTATTGAAATCTTATTCTAATATTTATCTTTTGTTAATAAATAAAATAAGTCAATATCAAATTATATAAAACCGAAATCTAAAACAAAACCGTTCAAAACCGAAATCAAACCCTCTTTATATGGTTCAGTTCCGGTCATACTATTCTTTGAAACTGGAACCGTCAGTTTCAAAATCGAAATTGGCAATTTTTGAACTGTGGCCAGGTCTAGTTGAGACGCACTCTAACTTTGGTTGAGTGGAGAGATCGTTCGGAGGTCACTAAGGGCGACCTCTCTGTTAGGTTGTGAGTGATTGACTGAGTCCGATTGCGGGTCTGATCCTTAAATAGGTAAGGAGACTTACAAAAATGATTTAGTTTTATAATTTGGTATACACTTGCCCCGTTTGTTGACGGAAATAAAAGTCGGGCTTTGGGTTTGGACAATTTTACGTTTGGTCCTTGTAAAAATATTCAGTTTATTTCTTTTGTTAAAGTTCTGTTTAATACTTTAACGGCTTTTTTTTATAGGACTAAAGTGTTTTTTTTTTTTTACAGGCTTTATGTCAGGACTAAAGTGTTTAACAGTCACAAAAACACATAGACTAAAAAATATAATATTCATAATAGAGGGACTAAAATGTCAAATAAACTCAAAATCGAGGGACTAAATCGTAATTTACTCTTAATAATTATTATGGTCCTATAAATCCGCCTTTCATTTTGTTTCATAGTTTCCTTGAATATAAAACTTCTCTAATTTCATAATTTTATTTTCTAACTTATTTTTATAGAAATTGGAGTTATATATAGTTCTTGTATTCATTTTTTTAAAAATTCAAGATAGCAACCTAATCCATGGCCACCACTATCAATACATCCTCGAATGAGAATTCAAATACTTCTCAATAAAATATGGATTTTTAGGATATTAATTTGTATAATTAAGTTGTATTAGTATATGATTCTTCTTGGATGCTGCTTAACAGAATTTACTAATGTAAAAGCATTCATCCTTTTCTAAATTTAAAATTTATTTAATAATTAATTTGGCATTATGCTCTTGGAAATAGCATCACCTTCTTAAAATACCCTTTAATTGTGTTGGTTAAATAGCTGTGAAGCATCAATAAAAAAAAAATCCATATTCAAATTGGAACAAAATTTCCAGTGACTAGTGAGGTCAAGAGAATAGACATTGTTTACAAATATTTTAAAGTTTGGCTTTTAGTTCTTGAAGTATGAAAACACGTTAAGGAATACAGCTGAAAAACAATAGATATTTATTTGATTGGCAAGTTGAGAAGGGCAAAAGGAGAAGCCTCCAAAAAAGCCAAAAGTGTAAAATATAAATTATTTGTGGTGGATTTTATGCATCATGACAACGCCATGATTAGTTAATAATCTTTCGTATTTCCTGAAATTTTTTTTGTTCAAATTTGCTTTATGTTCTCTGTTAAAAAAAAAAAAAATTTGCTTTATGTTTTAATTATGAGGCAAAAACAAGTTTAGTTTTCTAAGATTTATCGTGAAGATTTTTCTTTTTTTTTTAAAATACAATTAAGTGGTTGAAAATGATTTAGTTTCATAATTTTAAATTTATAAGTATATATATCAACCTCACAAATGATCTACACTAAAATTAACATGTTATGTTAAAAAAAAGAAAAAAAATTGAATGGTTGGACATGTTGGATGTAAAGTTATTCTGTGCTCTGTCAATTCCGTTGGATTTTTCAAGTCCCTATGCTAATTTTTTGATTTATGTTGTTTTTTTAATTTGGTGGCATAGGAGTATAAATCTCCTATTGTAATTCTTCTTCAATCAATAAAAGTTGCTGATCTACGTTAACAAAATTATAATAAAAAGAATGGTTGGACATTTTTATATCTCTTAAGCAAAATATTAGAATTTGATTTTTATAAATGGATATCTAATAAAATCACTTTTAAGTAATTGGAAATATTAGGAAAATATTCTGAAATTTAATCAAAATAACTAACATATTCCTCTGTTTTTGAATCTAATTAAAACATTAATTTTTATTTATTTCATTAAACTAATTGGTCTTTTGCTAAAAATAAAAATAACAATAGTACGGCGCTTGAGATTGTAAGTCTTGAGTTCGAAGCCCATAAATCTTTCCTCCCCGTTGTAACTAGTGACAAGAAAAAGAATTAAGTGGTCAAATTTGTGAAAATATTGCTACAATTTAATTAAACCTCGTCAACGTTTTAGTAATACAAGTTGAAAAAGAAATGGCCCCAGACACTGTAGATGCACTGTGAAACTCAAATTGAAGTTTGTAAATTTTAAGGTTACAGGTATGTATAGACAGCATTCCCCGATGGACACTCAATTAAGGTGTTTGTGCTTTTTTTTTCCTTTCCATTTTTAAAAAGCACTCTGAAAAAAGCAGCAGTTATAACAACTTAAAAGTTGAAAAACCGAAAAAAAAAGCCCAAACAAACAGAAGAGCGACAATTTAAGTTAAAAAGTGCTTAAAATTACAGATAATTACTTATTTCTACTAGACAACATATTTTCCAAAGACACCTGTACCATTTGAGAGCAGACAGCAGATTTCCACTGAAGATTTGTGATTATAGGGTTTTTGGGAACCCAAATCGAAACGCCCTCATTCCTCGATTCAGTTCGGTCTGAAATTACTTATTTCTACTAGCAATAGTTGTTTTAGAAAGATCCAATAAATGTGAGAAATTTGGAAATTGATTTTTTAAAATGACAGAAATAAAGTTTTTTTTTTAAGGAAAGAAATAAAGTTGTATGCAGTGAAAGCATATATATCAACTTTGATGATTATAAGAGGACAAAAAATTTGTTTTCTAAATTTTTAAAATCTGGGATGTTCAGATTTAAAATGGATTTGAGACTTTTATAAAAGTGTGGTTTACATTAATAATGCATATGAGAATCTATGAGATAGGAATGATATTTATGAAATGGAATATTATGGATGAGAATGTTAACTCATGTGATGATAAAGCTCAAGTGGATATATTAGAATATTGGATAAAGATTTGATGCATCAAATCTTTATTATATGTGGATTTATGAATAGAGAGAGAGAATGCTCTAAGAATTGAATTGAGAAATATGAAATAAGCCAAAGCCTCTGAGAAATGAAATGAGACTTTTTGCCACGAACCGAGAGAGAAGGCTTTGAGAAGTGGGATGAGAATATACTTTTATCTTATCTGTTGATTCTACTATAACCACAAGAGCACCTTAATGATTCCTTGAATATGTGTTAAACGATTTCAATTTGTTAATTGTTTTTATTACGTTTACTTATTGTTTCCAAAATTTAATTTCATGATATTTTAATTGCTTTTATATATTTAAATTATGGTCAAAGCACCCATTGAGCAATAATTTGCTCAGCGAATTTATTTCTTAAACTCGTAGGTCGAAGAGGATAAAGTAGAGCATGTAGCAGCAGCAGCAGCACCGACAAGACACATAAGTTTATTTTGGATAGTAGTTATTTTGTATTTTGTATAGAATAACATGTATAACTAGGATGATTATTTATTTTGTATAATGCCTGTTATAGTATTAGTATATTCTCCTAAGATTAAATATGTAATATCATATATTATTAGTGGTGGATGCATGCTTAGATGATTAAGTGGATATGATCGAAGTATAAGGGGGTGAATGTGATAGAAGTGTTTGTGTTAACATAAATATAAGTCAACAACCCTTGACTAGGAAATATTTTGATTAATTAAAGGTTTTAAAATGAGAAAAAAATTTTGTTACTTAGGTTAAATAATGGACTAGACGCAGGTTAACCGAAGTTCAATATGTTAGTGTAACATTTCTTCTGGTTCTATTCATAGAATTAGAAGGGGTATTCCAAAGATAATGGAGTTCAAACCCTAAGAACTCAAAGTACTCTAACAATGGTAACTTTATGTTTCTTTGGTTGAGCTTCCATCGGAGAAATTGAAAACATCAACGTAAGTGGAGATTGGAAGAAAATAAGCTGAGTGATGAAGGAAGAATGTTGTCTATTTAGGAATTAAATTATATTTCCTTATTACTTTAGAATTCTTTTAATTGTTTAGGAATTTTTAATTATTATTATTATTTTCTATTTTTTTTCTAATTAGGAGTTATTTAGGATTCCTATTTAGTGTGTTATCCTAAATAGGACTTAGTGCTAGTGTTTATTGTTATTATAAATAGCCGTGTATGTTAATGTACAAGGCAGTTTTGAGTTCTGAACATTTTATAAAATTGAGAGTATTCTCTATTTTTGCTTATCTTCCGGTATTCATAGGTTGAATCAACGGATTTTAAACGCCTTAATTTCCAGGTATTCGTGCGTCGAATCAACGGATCTTAGGAGGGTTATCTTCCGGTATTCGTGAGCGAATCAACGGATTACAACGGGTTATTTGTTCGATTGGATTGTTTCTTAGAGTTTGAATCTTTTATTGTTATCTCCGCTGCATAACTGAGTCTCTGATTGGAATAAGGAAATGAGTGCGTATGATTGATAAATGATAATATTGGTGACTAGTCATTGTTGTAAAAAATTCTTCAAAACGTAATTAGTTTTATAAAAAAAATAAAATAGGCTATTTTTATTTTTTAAAAAAAAAATTTAAAAAGAATATTTTTCTCAATTTTTAATGATTGAAATATTATCATTATTATTACTTGAACTTTCAACTCACTCTAAATTTTTGAAATGAAAAAGAAAAATAATAAAATAAAATCATAGGATAGAGAATTTTGTGTGGACAAAAAAGGCATTGTTACCGGCAATAATTGTTTTAAAAGTTCCAATAAATGTTATAAATCTGAATGGTTGTTATGAATCATTTATGGTGAGTTGGGTATCTATAGTGGCTTAGTGCACAGTGTTTGTACAGCGGACAGTATGGTTTGGACGCTATGTGTTCACTGTTGGAAAGTATAAGTCAAGTCCACACAGGTAGCCGTAGGTGACGCCACATGTGTAGTTGGTAATTGTCAGTGGCAATGTCGAGTGTAGGTCGATGTCGAGTTCTTTAGGAAAAAGGGGTTGAGACGCGCTTTAACCTTGGCTAAGTGGAGAGGTCGTTCGGAGTTCGCAAAACTACATACAGTTTTAAACAAAATTAAACCAGTTTTAATACTGTATTTAAACCAGTATTAAACACCGTTTAATTACAAAACAGAAAGAGAAATAATGAAGTATTAATTCCAAAACGGACAGAATTTATGACAATTCTGATGGAGAAAAAAAAAAATCTTGCCTGAAGCAAAATTAGACCAGGCCTATAATAGGTCATTTCAATCCAACATTTGCGTTGCACACAACGCACGGGATTGACATTGAATTTGTATCCCCTGTGCCCTTGTGTGCAAGAGAAAGCATTTATGCTTATAATGATGACAAAAATAAAAAAAAATTTGTAAAAGAAAAAATGAATGGAGTACATAGAGTTTGATAAAGGCAATTGGAAAAAACAGAGAACTAAACAAAAATGATTGGATAAGGCAAAAAAAAAAAAATGATTGGAGTACATAAAGTTTGATAAAGACAAGTCGTTCTTATGATAAGATTCTATATCTATGTTCAAAGTCTCTCAGACTATTGAAAGTCGTCGTCCGTTTTTCTTTCCCATGTGTTTTCTTTTGCCAGTTCCATTTCTTTAATTTTTATTTTTATATTTTTAATTAAAAATTAATAAATAATTTTTAAATGTATGTAAATTAAGTGTGTCCAAATAAAATGCATATGCTGATAATTTTTTTCTCAAAAAACTTACAAATATTTTAAATATACGCTTTTAAGAAATGAAAATAATTATATTAATTATTAAAATTATTAATTAAAGAAATAAAAAAAACCTACTTAAAATTATGAAGGTGATTTTAATATTTCGAGATTATGCATAATTAAAAAAATTATTTAATTATTATTAATTAAAAATAATAAATTATTAATTTATAATTATTAATAAACAAGAAAAAGAAAACAAAAGAGGAAAAAACGCAAAGCAACACTCTCGTATTTAGATGGCCACAGTGATTTAGAACAAATTTTCATCCACTTTCGATAGTTAGACGGTAATTTTTATTTCTATTTCTGGCGATCAAGAGAAAATTTAGCTAATCGATTTTTAACGTTTTCCTGGCAAACCGTTCATCATCCGTAAAAAAATAAAACCATATTTCAAGTTCTCACGACAAGCTCTTTGATTTGGTATATTTTCTTTGCTCTGTTTCTTATCAGAAATGAAAATTAAATTTTTTGGCAGTAAATTTTATTTTGATCTTTATAATCTATTAGTGACTTAAAAACTTGTTAAGGCTATCTAATTGTTAAAAAATTGAAATTGAAATATTCTTTTATTATAAATTAATATAGAATACTACTTAAACACTTATATTATTTAAAATTAAAGTACTAATAAGACAAATAAACCATGCAAATACAAAGGACGATCAATAATAGAATACCAAAGTACTTGTTAGGAAAAAAAAAAAGAATGCCCCAAGTAAAAGCATTAACATAACCACACTCGATTTGAGAATATCCATTATTTTTTAGGTGCAATATTAAGCTTTTTTACTTTTTGATTATTTCTTCTTTGCAATTTTTGATTGGACAACTGTTTACTTTAATTCTCTTTATTATTTTGCAACCACTTCTTTTCCTTGCCCTCTCATAAATTATAATCCTACAATTTTCTATTTTAATTATTATATTAGTTCACATTTTATTAATTTATTTATATATTATATTTCATTCTTTAATTATATATAACAAGTCTTTTAAAATTTAACCGTAGATGGCAAGAACATTTTTGAGAAAATTTTAAAAGTTCAAAAATATTTAATTGAATTTTAAAATTTTAATTAATATTTAAATAATAAATTTTTAAATAAACATTTAATAATAATAATAATAATTTTATTTGGTTGAAATTGAACATGTGATTTAGTACTGTTAATCTCTCTTTCCAATTAATGGCTTTGGTCACGTTTGATTTGTAAATGATTATGATTTATGGTACAATAATTCAAGTTGGTTTGGTTATACACTTCATCTCTATCTTTTTTTTTTTGGAAAGATCTTTCCTCTTGCTCTTTCTCACTCTTGTAATATATGTGCAGCCTTATACAATATATTATAAATAAAATAATTCATTCTCAATACAATTTATAATTGACAACAAAACACATTATTTTTTTATATTAAAAATGAAAATATTATAATAATTAATTTAAATTAATTTCTTATAACTAAAAAAATATATGATAGACTAATAATAAAATAGATTAAGAAAAAAAATAATAACCTAATTGAAAATTTTTGATTAAAAACTTAATAAGAAGGATCAATGTGAAAAAATGCTGAAAATTCTTAGGTTATTTGTACAATGATTAATTTGCAGTGGGTGTAACACTCCTTAAACTGACCACTATTAGTCGAGCTAAATGTGTCATAATTGGCAATTGCTGCTACATGATATATAGAATATTACCTTATAAAAATTTTCTTCCTTTATTATGATGCTCATTTTGACCTCTAACTTTTCTGTATGTAGTATGTGTCATTCCAAGCGCTTCTGATGAGCATGACGCTATTTGACTATTCTAGTTTTTTTTACACTTTTTCATAACATACAAATTTAGCATAAACTAAACTTGATGAGCTAGGAGTTCAGTGGGTACTTTACTCTTATTTAATATAAATTCGCATAATATGATTTCATATTAACATATATGGCAAACAATACGCAACACATTATCACAGTAGCACATTTCATATATTCACAGCACATACATTTAAATATAATTAAATAAGGGTAATGTCGCAGCCCGAAAATTTATTCAATGACTAAAATGTAATTTATCAAAAGTTTTAGGATTGAATGGAAATTTTTATAAAAATAAGTTAATTAATTAATTTGAATATTTGTTTCGTGCTCAAGACGACGAGACAGACGTTTTAAGTATAATTATGTATTTTCTGACTCTGAAGGCAATTTGATTATTTTGACCCTCGAAAAATTTTAGAAGCATAATTAGGTTTTAAAAATATCAAATTTGGAATTTAGACTTCAAGACGAACGTTTTGAATATAATTTTGATAGGGTTTTGTTACGAGTATAATTTTCGATTTTTACCGACACCGGTAAAATGCGGTGATACTGTAAATTGAAATTTAGCTTAGTAAAATTTGACGTAAATTGGAGAAATAATTGAGGATATTTCGGTCAAACTAATTGACGTAAATTAACAGAATAGTAAAGGACGATTTGGCCATTTCCGTTATATATATATATATATATATAAGACAACAAAATTTTAGGGTGGCCGGCAAATTTGGATAAGTTGGTTGATTGTATTTTGTTGGTTTATTATAATTGAGAAAAAGGAAGAAGAGGTGGGGATGATATTGAGAATTCCAGTGAGGGGAATGAAAATTTAAAGGAAGTAGAGACCAGAGATGAGGGAAAGAGAGAGAGAGAGAAAAGGAAATGGGAACTGAAATGAGAGGTAGAAACAACATAGAAATGGAAAAGGAAACCGAGAGAAAATTTAACCAAATTTACTATTTTTCTTCTATTTTGGAAAGCAAGACCACCTTTGGGGAGGAATCGATTCACTGAGTATCTTGGACGTGATAAAAGGGCTGTTGGGTAGCCGGAAATTCGTTTTCCAGGCCAGTCAAAGTGATTCTTCGAAAAAGTCAACAGAAATCTTAGTTTGAAATATCTCCGTCTCCGTCTCTGGTCAATCTCCGTTCAGTTTGAGGAGACGAGTAGGTTGGCGATGACCTAAGGAGCTGATCAGTGTACTCCTTGCAAAGAAACTCCATCGGAAAAACTATTGGGACGATCGGATCGTCATCGAGTCGAAAGATCCGGAAAACCGGACTTTCGGGTGAAGGAGAAGAGTTAAACGCGTGGAATTAATTTGGTTAAATGTTACTTTGAAATTAGCTATGGTTTATTTTGAGAAAAAATGCTATTAAATACTTTTGCTTTGTAAAAAATGTTATTATTTCAACACTATACTAAAGTTAATATTTATTCAAATTATAAAGGTTTCTACAAAAACTAAGTACATAGCTAATATTTTTATTAAAAGTTATAATTTATTAATAATTTATTAATAATGATTATTTTAAAAGTAAATATAAGTATATATATAAGATGAGTTTTAAATAAATAATTGAGATTTTTACTTAATAGACACCCATGTGGTTTGGCAAAAATAACTTTTGAAAAATTATAAAAAAAAATTGATTATAAGATATTTTTAATATTACATTTAAAAGTGATTTCTATTAAAAAATAAGTGTTTTAGGAAGATATAATTTAATAAAAGGTTGGTATTTGAAA
>CATIWJ010101648.1:0-15250 GCA_949640765.1 Croton laevigatus
CAACTGTTAAAAGTTATTGCCATTTTTTCCACAAACTTAGCCACAAGTGTTAAAAGTTGTCCACATATTTTCCACCAAAGTTGGTCACATATTACAAAAGTTATCCACACTTTTTACACTTATGTAAAGTATGCAGAAAAGTTTGTCACAATTGTTAAAAGTTGTTGCCACTTTTTCCATAAATTTGGCCACAAATTTTAAAAGTTGTCCACACCTTGATAGTGAAGTTGGCCACATATTACAAAAGTTATCCACAGTTGTTACACTTATGTAAAAGTTGCAGCGAAGTTTGCCACAAGTGTTAACAGTTGTGCCCACTTTTTCCCCAAACATGCTCACAAGTGTTAAAAGTTGGCCACATATTACAAAAAGTGTCCACAGTTGTTACACTTATGTAAAGGTTGTAGCGAAGTTGGCTACAAGTGTTAAAAGTTATGGCCACTTTTTCCACAAACCTGGCCATAAGTGTTAAAAGTTATTCACATATTTTCCACCAAAGTTGGCCACATATTACAAAAGTTATCCACACTTTTTACACATATGTAAAGTATGCAGAAAAGTTGGTCACAACTGTTAAAAGTTGTTGCCACTTTTTCCATAAATCTAGCCACAAGTGTTAAAAGTTGTCCACATATTTTCCACCAAAGTTGGTCACATATTACAAAAGTTGTCCACACTTTTTACACTTATGTAAAGTATGCAGAAAATGTGGCTACAACTGTTAAAAGTTGTGGCCATTTTTTCCACAAACCTGGCCACAAGTATTAAAACTTGTCCACACTTTAGATAGCAAAGTTGGCCACATATTACAAAAATTATCCACAGCTTTTACACCTAATCACATGACCACAACTTATGATATTTGAACTTGATCTAATTTTTCACATACTAATTCCTTCAAAATTCAATTCATCATCACAGAATTAGCTAATTTTCACTCAAATATTTGGATAATTCATTAAAATTGAAAGTTTAATCACGTGTGGCCACCTAATCACATGACCTCAAGTAATTATGATTGAATTTCAACTATTATTTTACCTACTAATTCCTTAATAATTCTATTCATAATCATAAGTTTGGCTAATTTTTATAAAAAATATTTGGATAATTCATTGAAATTGCAAGTTTAATCACGTGTGAGCACCTAATCGCATGACCCTAAGTAATGATAATGAAACTTCAACTAGTGTTTTACCTACTAATTCCTTAATAATTCTATTCACAATCATAAGGTTAGATAATTTTTATTTAAATATTTGGATAATTCATTGAAATTGCAAGTTTAATCACGTGTGGGCACCTAATTGCATGACTTCGAGTAATGATAATTGAACTTCATATAATGTTTTACTACTAATTTTTCATGAATTCCATTTACTATCACAAGTTCAGATAATTTTTATTCAAATAGTTGGATAATTCATTGAAATCTCAAGTTTAATCATATTTTTCAAAATAAATTATTTCGATTTTCACTCAAATACTTGGATAATTCCTTTAAATCACCGAAAAAAAAACATGAAAAATTTTTTTTCAATCGATTTAACGAATTAATTAATTCTTAGGAATTCTCCAATTTACCGAATTTAACAAATAATCTTTTTATTTAATGAATTTAACGTTTTTAACGAAATTTTATAAAAATGTTGTAAAAACTGTGGAAAGAATAAAGTCACAAAATTTCATCTAGAGGGAGAGAGTCTAGGGAGCAATGGAGAAAGCGAATAGAAAATAGTGAGCGGCGGAAGAGAAAATGAAGAGGTAGAAAAAAAAAGGAAAAAAAAAAGCTCCTACATTTATTTTGGTATTAGACGTTTAATGCGTTAATCCGGAAAAAATATTTTTTAACGAAAATTTGAGGAGGAATTTAAGAACGTGGCACTAGTAGGACAAAGATGACCTGACAAAGAGAAAGAGAAAGTGAAAAAAATTGTGGAATTTTTTATTGAGTTAGTGGGTATACTTTTTTGTAGTATTTTATTAAGATAGTGGATGTTGTTAAATCATATTTTTTGGTGGAGTAATTTTATATTTGTAGTTTAATGATTAAAGAATAAGGGTATTTTGGGATAAAAGTGAAGAAAGTATGTTTTTCCTTAATATGCGTGCAAAAAGGAATTTGAACAAATAAATGAAATGGAGGGAGTATCATACTTGAACTTAAAGTATTAAATTAAAATAGTACATGGATTTACAGTCTAAAAATACGATAGTGGAAAGACGTTTCACACACCATGCGCCGTTGAATTGTAGACAAAAAGTTCTCGTGCATAATATTTTGATAATACAAGAGCCTTAAACTACCATTAGTACAATGAGTCTAAAGAAAAAATCATGCTAATACAAGGGCTCAATATGTTATTGGCCACGTGTGTGTTGCGAAATGCAGTTTTTTAATGGTGAGATATTTAATATTAGTATGTCATTAGCGGCTACGATTCAATTATATATTGAACTTCATTGGAACCTGTAAGTCAAAAATGATATTTAATATTAGTAGGCCACTCTTGCTGAATCGAGTTGTTGGGCCTATCTCACATCGTAGAGGCTAGGAGTGTGCAGGTTCGGTTCGGTTAACCAAATTGAAAATCGGTTTTTTGTTCAAAATCGAATATAATTTTAAGAACTGAAAATCGAACCGAACCTACGGTTAACTGGTTATTCGGTTCGGTTCGGTTTTAACCGAATTTTACACATAAAAAAATCGGTTTATGCTATTTGACAAACCAAAAACCAAACCGAAAATTCGGTTAACCGATTATTCAATTCGGTTCGGTTTCGATTTATGGTTCGGTTTTGCCCACCCCTAGGAGAGGCCTATAGTTTCAATAGGTCTATGATGCTGGACTGAGTCTTTGTTAGGTTATCTAAAAGAATGGAATTTAACAAGGAAAATTAGATTGAAAAGCAGAATTTGCACTTTCTATATATAAAAAATAGCAAATATATTTTAGGAAAATTTACAAAAAAACTCTAATTTTTACATAAAATTCATTTTTCTCCCTATATTTTTTTAAGACTAAAATTTCCTTCCGTTTTAATTTTGTTAACATTTTCCTCCTTTTGTCTATTTTTTATGTTAAAATAAACGTCAAAGGACCAAAATGTAATTTTTATGAGCCATTTTGAAAAACTTATAAAATGAAGGACTGTTTTAGAATTTTACTATCTTCTTCCACCCTTCACCACAAAGATGCCTCCCTTGTTCCTTGGTTGGCCGCCGTTCAAGCTGTCACCACCAATCGGAGCTGCCACCTTCAACCATTGTCAATCCCCTCTATGTCCGACATTTACACGGTCTTGAACAACCCACCGATCAAATTCCTTCACCAAGACCCACTATCGTTTTCTACTTCTGATTTCAACAAAACCCACCAATCGGGTTCCCCATCAATCTCTTTCTTTGTCATAGCCACCAAGACCCACTAACAGCCATCAGATCATCATCATCTCCGGTCGGAGACCGACGAAGCTTGGATCGTCGGAAAACAAGAAGAACAGGGGCGATTTGTCGAAGCTCTAGAAGCTTTACAGCCGTCGCGCCGCAGCATAGATCAAGTACCGCTGCAGGAGAGCCGCGTCGATTCGAGACCTTTGCTGGCTTCCCTATCAACGGCAGCACCATGATAAATCATTGGCCTGGCCGGACGAGATCAAAGAAAACGAAGCTGTGTTCTTCGTTTTTCAATTTCATTTCTTTTTTGTTAATTAAATTGAAATAGATTCAATCAAAACATACAAATTCTAGAACAGATCTAAAATCTATGTCAGGAGCAAAACCAATTTGTCATCAAACACTTGCTAATCAAGAATGCGCTTGCTTTTGGGAATATTCATAGGTGTCCCTTCTTTTTACATTTCATTTTCCTTTTGGGATTTTTTTTTTTTTTTGGATTTTTCTCATATTCTTAAACTAAAATTAAGTAGATAATATAGGGTAGGGGTGGGCAAAAAAAAAACCGTAAACCGAAAACCAAACCGTAACCGAACCAAAACCGAACTGAAAATCGGTTAACCGACGTATTCGGTTTGATTTTTGGTTTTAAAAATATAAAAACCAAAATTTTTCGGTTCGGCCTTCGGTTCTTAGTGTCTAAGAACCGAATCGAAAACCGAATCTATTTATATATATATATACATCTTATTGTCTTGAAAACCCTAAAATCCTCTACCCAAAACATCTGTTTCCGCCTCTTCCCTATTTTCTATCTTTTCTTTTCTCTTCCATGTCAGTCCATTTCTCAAATTTTGGATCCCTCTCTCAGGTATGCTCTCATCTTCTCTTCTGTCATTCTTATTCTCTCTTTCATCTTCTGCTACCTTCCCTCATCTCTCTCTCTCTCTCCCCCTTGACGTTGATGGAGAGAGCTTCACCTTCATCAAAGATCCGGATGTTTCAAAAGCTTCACTAATCTGGAGGTGGTGTCGTTGTTGATTCCCGATGGTTCAGTCGCTTGAGTTCGTCAATTGTTGATTCCTGATGAAGATCGGCAGCTTGAGGTTGTCGAATGGAGGTCGACGTCCAAGGACCAGATCGACGCAACGCAGGTGAGCAAACACACCGTCGATTTCTTCTTTCTAATAATTTTTTTTTATTTTTTCTGTGATTAATTAATTTTTTATTTAATTAATTTTTTATTTATTCCCTTCCTAATGATCTGTATTTATGGTAAAGAGATTTTTGTAATTTGTTGGTTGTGATTTTAGGGTTTTTGGCGTTGATAAAAGTTCTGGTGGAGGTGAAGTTGTCTAAGTGAAAGTGTTAACATTTTATTAGATCTACAATTACTGTTTTTTTTTCCTTTTTCTTTGTAATTTAATTTTAATTTTTTTCCTTTTTTTCATTGTAATTTAATTTAATTTGAGAAATTGATGGAATGTGATGATGAATTAATTAAAATAAAGTGTATTATGACAATTGATGTGTATCTGGAGGTTTTTGATTGAAAAATAAAGGAAATATGGGCAGGTAACATGCAATGTGCCAAACAAGATAAGCAATTTCCAGTTCATGGTAAAGGAAAATGGTTTTTAATTCTTCTATCCTGGCTCTCGAAGTTGACAGCTCAGATAAGGGACTTCATTGGCTGAGTTATAATTGTATTAGAATGGGATTAGTTTATTGAAGACTCGTTCCTGTTAAGTCAATTTTACCTTCATTTTCAACAATGTTCTTTTCTACATGTTATTTTAAAAAAAGACGGGAATATTGATTTTCAATTTTTTGTCGAACCGAACCGAAATCGAACCGATTATTTCGGTTCGGTTGCTGTTCGGTTCTACTAGCATCGGTTCGATTTTCGGTGCTTAAATCTTCGGTTCGATTTTTCCTTCGGTTTGGCATTTTCAGACCGAACGGAAAATGTCCACCCCTAATATAGGGGTTGTTAATGTGTGATCAAATATAAGGATTTGATTTTGTTTTAGCATTAATGTTTATAGTGGATCTGTAGTTTTCCGGGCAGTAGAGAATTTGAAAGATGGACCGATCAGTTGGTATGGCTAGGGGAGGAAGAAGATCGAAAAATTCTAAAACAGTCCCTTATTTTTTGAATTTTTTCAAAATGGCTCGTAAAAGTTATATTTTTGTCCTTCAACTTTTTTTTAACAGAAAAAATAGACAAAAGAAGGAAAATGTTAATGAAATTAAAACGGAGGGAGGTTTTAGTCTTGAAAAAAAAATATATATATATAGAGAGAAATGTAATTTATGTAAAAGTTAGGGAGTTTTTTTTGTAAATTTTCCTATATTTTATAATTAGGGAAATAGTATATTTTTTGTGCTTTTACCTAATTACTTTTATCTTTTTATAACAAAAAGAAAATTTAAAAATAATAAATCGTGAAAACAGAGCTTTTGACGTGAACCTTTGTCAATTTCTTCTCACAGTCGATCACCACCATACATCATTTGAAATGGGCGACTGACGTCGCCAATCACCATCCCTCAGACAAATAGTGGTGGTGGGACAAGTTTATACCGAATTGCAATTTAGTTTATTTAATATCCGAAATCTTTCAGAACACTTTCATTGTTTTCCGACAACACTTCCAGCTGAGTGAAAGAAAGACCTCCGTACATCATTGAACTCAATCGGTGTGGAGTTTTGCTTCATGTCAACCAAAAGACTTGGTATGTAATACCCCTTATACACCTACAGAAGTAGACCTATAAGAGGGCTACACGTGTCTTAATACGGTATATAGAACATAAATTTTTACTAATTACAATTTATAAGTATTACATTACAAAATAAATTATACATCTTACAATTTACAACCTAGCTTTTACAACTTTACAGTATATGCCATCTAAAGCTTCTAGGTGATTCTGACGCTGAACAACTATACTGGTTCTTTCTTGACTTCTGCTCCTGACACCTATAAGTTAGCAAACACTAACTTGCTGAGCTATGATCTCAGTGGATACTTTACTTAAATAAATGTAAACAGAGCACAATTATTCACAACTCAACTTATATCACAGACAATGAGCATCCACCACATCACATAACAATTCAAGCATCACAGCACATAAGTGAGTATGAGTAAAGTATCAAACTTAGTTGTTACCGTCTGTCCTCTGCTTCTCCTACGTATCCGTGCTCTGGCGAGTTCCCGAAGTCATCTAATTAAATAATTTACAACTTCGTTAATTCTTTATCTCAATTATTATTAGACCCTTCTATTATTCCTATGAATTTATTTTATTTATATTATCCGCTCACATCGGTATTTCTATTATAATATAGTTTATCTCGCTTTGCTACACACTCTGATTTATTATTCCTCCTTTAAAATAAATTCCTATGATTTCGTTTATCAAGTATAACCATTTTATTTAAACTTCATATTTATTTATTTATCCATTTACTTATTTACCTCTTCCTTAGGTCTATTATTTAAATTTATTATTAATATTAATTCTCCAACTAATCCATTATTCGATGTCGTTACTGATTATCATTATTGTTATCTTTCCTCCACTAATTTATTAGTCTATTTATATTTATCACTAACCGACTCATCTAATTTCTATCTAATTCCAATTAATTAGTTATTCGGAGTCCTTAATTAATCCTAACTATGCTGGTAGCATTTTAATCCATTTCGATTATCTCGATTCATACTACCCCTTTGTCTAGTCACCAATTTTCATAAATCATTTATTTAATTAGCATATTATTTATTTAATTAGTCACTTTCACATATTATTTATTAATTTAAGGGATAATGAAAAAAAACTCCATAAGTTTTTACTAAATATACAAAAAACTCTCTTTCTTTTTTTTAGACCAAAAAGCCCCTGCATTTTTTTTTGATATTTACAAAATTGACCTTCTGTTAGTTTTTCCGTCATTTTTGATGCTAATTACCTATTTACCCTCGTATAATATGCTGAGGGTTTAAGTGTTAGAAAGCATATGATAAAATTTGTTCCCTCTTTCCCTCCATTTCTCACGACCCAACTGCAAGTGGAGAGGAAGTTTTTTCCCTTTCTACCAGTACAATCGAAAGTTCAAAATCAAGGGTTTTTTTGAAGAGGATTCAGTCGAAGATGAAGAAATTCTAGAAGGTTGACAGTTAGTTCATCGATAGCAAGGAATTTTTTTTTGTCTTCAAGGTAAGGAGTATACTGGTATTTCATTTTTTCTTTCATTTTAAGTGGATTCATGTTCGCAAGTGTTCATTTTTTTTGTTTTAGCGAATGGAATTAGAGATTCGTTACAATGTGGTTTATGCAAAAGCATGTTTAGGGTTTGTGTTAGGAAATTTGTGAGATGAAACTCCATGGGTATGCTATGTTTTTATTGTGCTTCTGCATAATATTGTATTAAGGTTATTTTGATGCATTTGATGGACTGTGATTTTGATAATGATGTGGTTTTTTCATTTAATGATTAGGTATTGGGTTTGGGTTTTTGTAATGTGATTTGAATCAATATCCTACAATGCTCTGTTTTCATTTTATTTTTTTGATTAAAATGTAATTTGCATGTATGATGGCAAATTCATACAACCTTTATGTTCATTACAAAGATAGAGTGAAGACAGTAGCAAATTTTGATCCTGACAAGTATAACTACATTCTGATGCTTTCTGATGTGTATGACTTATTTGATATTAAAGAACCTGCTGTGGAGATTAGTTGTGGAGTAGAAAGGGAGGAAATTTTTTATGATAGCACTGTGGTTGACATGTTTGAGATGTTCAAGCACACTGGTGAGGTTGAAGTGTTTGTCAATTCTAAAGATATCCATCCCATTTCTGTGGATGCTTTAAATAGGAAGAAAGTTGCTGTTGTTTGGAGACGTAAAGCTGTGTAAGAATTAAATGAAGGTGAGAATGTAGGCATGAGCTTTGAACAAGATGAAAGTAGTAGCAGTCATGTTAAAGCACTACCTGCTCCACCAATGGAGGGCTGCAATGTGCAAACTGATGTGATACAACCTTCACCACCTTCCTTAGCACCTACATTAGAAGGCATAAATATGCAAAGTGGAGAAACAAATGTTGACCAAGCTGCACCAATATTTGAAGCTGCTGTAATAAAGTAGAGGCCACCAGTGGCTGCTGATACAATAGAGGGCAGCAAAGTTCAAACTGATGTTGAAGAACCTACCCCAATAGATGAAGCTGGTGTAGACAGAGAATAGAGGGCAGATGCATGTGTCCAGCAATTGAGAGATGAAAATGAAGCTGTTATAAATAACACATATGTTCCACCAACTGAAGAACCACCAACTATTGATGCTGATATGAATTAGAATGAAACTGTTGCTGCTGATATGAATGATACTGAAACTGTTACTGCTGATATGAATGAGACTGAAAATATTGATGCTACTTTGAATCAGAATAAAGAGAAAAATAAGAATAAGGATAACAATGTGAGTGGAAAGAAAGCATGGCAGTGTTTGTTTGACAATAGTGAAGAATGTTAAGACAATTCAATACTGTCTTTCTTGAAGAAAATTGCAAACTTGAAAAAGAGCCATTGGAAAGCAATGTAAAATCTTTTGGCCTATGTAAGGAAAAAAATTCAATGTACAAGTCGAAGAGGAAAGATACCAGTAAGAAGGGGTGGGGTGAGCTTAGGCAAATACTCACTAAAAGAGAAAGCAAAAGGCAGAGTGCAAACTGATGGTCAAGACAGCAGGGCTGAAGAGCCTAGTGATGACAGTGATGATGAAGATTATGTATTTGATTCAAATTCTGAATCAACTGACGAAGATAATGTTGATGACCATTTTTCACTTGAAGAAGATGATGAAGCTAGTGATGCAGATGATGAAGAAAGTGATTATTGGAGCAACATAGATAGTGGGGATGATGGCAAAAAACTTAGTGATATTGAAGAAGAGTACATTTTCACTAGAAGAGACAGAAAAGTTCATGAAGCTGCCAAGATGCCATCCAATGAATATATCCCAATGCCAAGACAGCCTATCACCTTTTCAGTGAAAATAGAGCTTCAAAGACAAAAAGATGCTGCAGGAAACTTTAAGAGATTATGCAAAAGTGAAGACTGCCATTGGAGGTTACATGCTAGTGTGCTTGCTAATAAGGTGACTTTCATGGTGAAAACTATCCAGGAAGAACATACATGTCGAAAAATGTTAGGTGCAAAAAATGAAGTAGCAAACACCAATTGGATAAAAAAAAAGCTGGATGTACTGATTAAAGCAGACCTAAATATCTCTTATGATTTGATGGCTGCTGATTTGAAAAGTAGGTTTGGTGTAGAAGTTAAGACCCATTAGTTATATAAAGCCACAAAAAGATTTGTACATGTCATTGGTGGAGTATCAGTGGTATTCCTTGCAGGCAATGTAATGGCATCATTAGCACCCATTAGGTGCAAGGATTATGAGCCTTACTATCATGATTATTTCTCAATATCAAAGTATATTCAATGCTACTCAGAGGTTATTCATCCAATTCCTGAGACAGACTTCAGTCCTAAGGACGATTCGTATAGGATGTTGCCTCCTGATAGGGTAAAAGAGCTGGAAAACCCAAAAAATCAAGAAAAAAGCATGAAGGAGAAAAGCCTTTAGCAAGTGCATCTACTCAGTCAATTTCGAAAATGTGTTGTCAATGTGGTAAATTTGGACATAATAAAAGGACATGCAAAGAAAACCCAATGCCAGTACGTGATTTAGTTCCCTTTCTTATGTATGAATCCACACTTATTTAACTATGAGTAACTTATTTATTAATTTATAATGGTTATTAATTTATAATGGTTTTGCAGAGGAACACCGCAGGCAGAACAAGAAGTATGAAAGGGGATTCAAAGTAACCTTCAACTGGTACAGGCAATGAGGTAATTGAGCAATAAAATATGTTTTATTTTCATCATATGTGGTCTTTCAATTTGCTGATTAGTGGTCTGTTTAGGAAAATATTGGGACTCAAGGATTGGTTGCACAACCATCACAAAATATAGAGCAAGAAGGAGGCCAAATCGCATCTAGGAGAGGAAATCAAGGTGCAAAAGGAAGAGGGAGACTTAGTGATAGAGAAAGGCCTGTAAGAGGTGGAGGCCACTTGGGAAAGGAATCAAGCAATTTTCAACAGCAATGAAATATCAGTAGCAAGAGCACTATGCCTGCAAGTGAACAAGATTGTTTTTGAGTCTGAAACTTTTTTTGCCACATGAATGTACTAGTTTTTTTGTGTAAGTATAAAGCAATTCTCAGTATCAAGTTTTTTTGTATAAGTATCAAGTTTAACATATGATGAACTGTGAAATGGGCTTGTTCAGGTGTTTTGGTGTTCACATGATGTTAACTTGGGATATTGCTAAAATATCAATATATTATTTTGTTGGAAATATAAATCATTTGGCAGCAATAGATGTTTGGTTATTGACTTTGTATCATGCATAGCAGGATGAAAGCATTTTTGTGTGGATATGTTGTTCATAAATCAGATTTTTTGATGAATCAGCAGGTTTTGCAGCTGTATCTGCAGTATACATGCTGCAGATTTTGGAATTTTGTATTTGAATATTATTGACATCATGCATTTGGTTATTGACTTTGTATCATGCATAGTAGGATGAAAGCATTTTTGTGTGGATATGTTGTTCATAAATAAGATTTTTTGATGAATCAGCAGGTTTTGCAGCTGTATCTGCAGTATACATGCTGCAGATTTTGGAAATATTGTATTTGAATATTATTGACATTATGTAGCTTGTCAAGATCGAAATCCCAGATTGGTAGGATTAACTGTATAGTTAACGGGACACATGTCGAACAATTATTTGTATAAGTTGTAAATTAATAAAAAAATATATGAATTTAAGAAACAAAATGTGGAGAGGGATTTAATTGAATTAAATCTAGGACTCAATCGAAGGGAAGAAAAATGTAGGAGGACCAAAAAGGAAAATGAAGGAGCAAACATAAGTGAGACAACAGAAGAAAGGATCAAAATGCAATTTTTAAGAGTATGAACGAAATCAAATAGAAACCGTAGGGACCAAGATGTAATTTTCCATTGGGATAACCACAACTTCATGAAATTGTCAGAATCCGGTCGAAATTTCGGAAGGGAATTGAAGGCTGAACAATTTGGTACCAAAATCTTTCGAAACCGTGCGGTATAGGCTAAGAAACTACCGAAAAACCGAACCTTAAAAACAAAAGTTGCAATCTTCCAAAATCAAGCGTAGAGTTTAAAACTAATTGCATCAATCGATTCCTAAGAGTGAGTAGAGTAGATTGGTGGTATCTTTTGCTCCGACCTGTTGCCGGATGAGGGAGTTCCGGCCAAAACAAACAAAAATCTTTTGAAGCATTTTCTGGGAGATTTACGCGGCGGTCGACGGAGTTAATGCCATATTTGGAATGACGGTGAAGAAAGGAAGAGATTGGGTGCTTGCTCGCCGTTGTTGGTCACTGGAAACGTGAGCCGCCATTGGAGCTCGCAGCTGCAACTTGAGCGGCGAGAGGATGGAGACGAAGCCCACGGTAAATTCGGAATCAATCCTTGAATTTTTGATAAATTTTACAATTTGCCCAAAAACTTTGTGCCACGTTTCAAAGACGTCCCTGGAAATTATAAATTGACCCCTAAAATGACTTTGGCTATACAAACAGGTCCAACATATTATTAAATAACTCTTAAACTTAATTTTAATTAGATTTTAGCCCCAAAACTTATAATTGAAGGTAAATAGACCTTCCAAAAATTACATATTGGCCCCAAAACTTATAAATTAGTTCAATTGAGCTCAACAGTAGGACAATTTAAATTAATTGGTTAAATAAGAATATTTTAGGACCCGAGTTTAATTTATAGACTTATAAAATATTCAATTATTATTTATAGGACCCGAAATCGACGGAGAGTGCGGAAATTGAGAGTTTACGCGTAGGATCCGAGGCGGACTAAATACCAGGTTTGGTACTATTTAGTACTTAAACTGAATTTGCTTTTCTTTTATTATTTTAAGTAGTTATTATTTTATTTACACTTGAGATTTTAAATTGTTGGGTACTTGAACGTGTGTTCGAGTCGGAAATTATTTGTGAATTATTTTGTTATACTGACGCGGTAATTGCAGATGCAATGTACCAGCATAGTATGAGAAAAGTGATAGAATTTCATGAAAGAACTTAATGAGCATATTTGAATGAAATGACTGAATTTTATTAAATCTCTATATTACAGTTATTGAAAATGAAAATTATATGCTATGAAGAAATGAGAAATTGTGTTTAACTCTACCTGGTAATTGGAGTCTTAGTGATAAGAACATGTCGACATATGGGCAAATCATGTATATGAGATTGCTGTAAATTATGTTATTGTACTAATTGTATTGGCGTATTTTCTAGATGACCTGCGCAATACTAAGAAAAAGAACGTATTGGTGTATTGTCTAAATGGCTTGCGCAATACTAAACCAGAATAGTATCGCCGAATAGTCTAAATGGCTATACGGGATATAAATGGAAAAGCATTAGCGTTATAGTCTAAATGGCTATACGGAATGCAACCCTCAGTCTTATTTTGATGTCCAGTATGACTAGTGGAGTAGAAATGAATTATTGTAACAAATATGCTCACTAGGGGTGGACAAAAAAATCGTAAACCGAAAATCGAGCCGAGACCGAACCGAAACAGAACCGAAAATCGGTTAACCGATAAGTTCGGTTTGGTTTTCGGTCTGTAAAAGTTAAAAACTGAAAATTTCGGTTCGGTTGGCGGTTCTTAGTGCTGGGAGCCGAAACCGAACCGACAAACCGAACCCATAAGTTGCCGTTTTATTTAATGTCTAAATTTATACCCTTAACCCTAGTTTCCCTCATTTCCTTCGTCCCTTTCCATTTTTCCCTTGCGCCGTTTCTCTCAACTCAGCCCTACCCTCTCCGCCGCAGCTCTCAACTCAGCCGCCCTACCCTCTCCGCCTCATCTCTTCCCTTCCTTCGGCCTCCACCTCCAAACACCACGACTGCCGCCACTCCCTCTCTATCTGCTGCCTCCTCTCATTTAATCTCATTCGTTCCAGTTCCAAACTTCTAGATCTAGAGTGCTCACCTCCGCTTCTCTGCCCCTTCATTGCCTGCGGTCATTGCAAATAAGTGGAGCAGTTGTGTCGTCGCGTAGAAAGAGTCGCACCACCGCTGTTGGGAAGGAGGAATAGCGCCGTTGGCTACTTCAGGTACTCCGATCATTGCAAATAAGTGGAGTAGTTTACTGTCCTTTCTACTAATTTTCAGATTTATTTGATTTTTGAGTTAAATGATTTCTGACTTATTTAATTTTCAGACTTGATTGTTTCACTCCATTCGATCTTTCTTCGTTTTTTCTACTAATTTTGTTTGTGGGTTTTTAGTTGTTCTACATTTTTGTTTGATTTTAGTTTTGCAACCATGCTCTAATGGCTTATAGTTTGGCATTTCTGTAAATTAATTAAATTTCTGAGGATTGAATAACTGCAAGGCTCTGAGTTTATATGTTCTTCATGATTGCACGTTCAATGAATGAGTTCTTTAAGTTTACAGCATCTGCTTGCAACAGTAGAGAGGCTCATATGGCTTTGTGAGAGAGAGACTAAACTATGTGAAGATATTGATAACCTATTTTTTGCTTAGAGGCTCTTTTTTGCTTTGTAATTTAATTTAACTTGAGAAATTGAATGAATATGAATGGAATGGCAATTAGTTTTGCTTTGTATTTCTTCTTGGTTGGTAACCTATTGTTTCTTCAGATTGTAATTGAAATAAAGTGTGTGTGTGAATGAAAATTTTGGTTTATATGGATTTTCGATTTTTGACCGAACCGAACTGAAACCGAACTAAATTTTTCAGTTCGGTTGATGTTCGGTTCTATTGCTATCGGTTCGATTTTCGGTTCTTTATTTTTTGGTTCGATTTTCTGTCGGTTTCTCATTTTTGGTTCGGTTCGGTGAACCGAACCGAAAATTGCCCACCCCTAATGCTCACTGATTTGTGATAAACGGAATTTTACTATTGCATTATTTTGCTAAATGTTTACCGCTTTTTATGATTATATGTTTACCGCTTTTTATGATTATATTAGATATAATTTCTCGAAATGAATTCGTCAACTGGCTTTAAGTATTACTGTTTTATATATTGTACCCACTGAGTATGGAGGTGCTCAGCGAGTTATTTCTATAACTCGCAGGTCCACCCGTAGATGACGAGCCCGAGGAATTACAAATTCCTCGAGAATTCCCAGAGGACATTTTGTTTGGAAGAAACTTTTGTCTTTTGTGATATGGCATGTAACTGAACTAAATGTTAAGTATGAACGCTTGTTATATGTATATTGTAATTAGAAGGGCTAGGAATGGTTATGTAAATAAATAAGTTAGGTACTATAGCGCATGTAATGTATCCATATGCTACTTTAACGTTGTAATATAAAAAAAACTATATTATGTTGCCGTGTATGACATCAGTAACGGTGTATGTGACATCACAACTTTTCTTATTCGTAAGGCAGGTTGGGGTGTTACATTATTCATCCATAAGTCATCTCACATACACCTTAAATAGTTTTTTTGTCTAAATTTAATTGCTCTTTTTATACCGATTGTTTGCTTTTGGAAATCAACTAGCTTTGCCGACTAAGTTTCTTTCTATGTTCCAAAACAAGTCATTTTGTTACACCTATATTTTGAATTAAAAAATTTCTCCTTAATCTGAGTGAAAAAATAGAAATTATTTTCTTGAATCGTTCTATCTTGAAATATTTTCCA
>CATIWJ010101652.1:0-20388 GCA_949640765.1 Croton laevigatus
GTGGTCTTAAATTCACCGTTTATTGGAGGGAATGAGAGATTACATGGGGTCAGTTTTCAGGTTGTGGGTCGAGTCAATTTTCAGATGCCTTTTTCACCTTCTTCCGGTGGTCCTACGTCAAGTTTAAGGACATTTTTGAATTCCTCATTTCAGGACATTTCTTTTGGCCTATAGTTTGTTGTGTTTCCATGGAGGAATTGGAAGATGGTAATTGGGTTTTAAAATTTTTGTATGTATATTTGTTCTTTGTTCTGTTTCTATATCTGTGGTGGTGGTTCCGAGATTGAGGCACTCGAAAAAAAGATCGTGATAGGAGGAGGCGATGCTGATGATGGTGACGGAGGTGGAGGTGGAGGTGGAGGTGTTGGTGGTGGTGGTGTAGGTAGCTCTATGAGGATGCTTCCACCAAATCCTTCGTCCCTTTCTTCTTCTTCTTCTCTGTCGAATCACCATCATCGAAAAAAGCTATCTACCGCCAGCCAAAGTTTTTAGAGCTACGCCGGCGACAGCTTCGTGGAAGGCTCCTCCTCATCCGGCGTCAGCGGCTGTGCAGGGAGGGCTGTGGGTAGGGCGTCGCGGTCAGGTAGAGAGTTGGAAGAAAGAAAATTTTTAAAACAGTCCCTTAATTTTTTAGTTTTTACAAAGGGTCCCGTAAAAATTTCATTTTGGTCCTCATACTGTTATTTTAACAGAAAAAATTGACAAAAGGGTATTTTTGTTAACGGAATTAAAACTCAAGGATATTTGTGTCTGGAAAAAAATAATGAAGGAGATTTTTGTCGAGTAGTCATAAACATAGGGACTTTTTTGTAAATATCCCTTATAATTATTATAAATATCAAAACAATCCTTAATTTCTTAAATTTTTTCAAAAGGGTCCGAAAAATTACATTTTGATCCTTTTACAGTTATTTTAATAGAAAGAATATATAGAAGGGCATAATTGTTAATAAATTTTTAATGCAAGGAGATTTTTGTCCAAAAAAAAATAAACAGGAAGAAAAATGTAGAATATGCTAAAACCTAGGGAGGTTATTGTAAATTTTCCAAATTTTAATTATAAGTAGCCTATAATTAGAGAGTGGTAACACCACAATCATAAATGCCTACCATGAGAATATTGAAGGAGTGAAGAAAAGCACAAAAACTTACTTTGTATATTTTTATTTTTATGGATTGTTTCTTTCTTGTAAATTTTTTTTTTAAATAACCAATGACAACATTATAACAATTCTAAGTACTTGTCAAATAATTCAATATTATTTTGATCATAGCCGCAAATAAGTTGCTGTATTTTATTTATTTTTATGTATTAATTTACAACATATTTTCATGTATTTGAATTTTTTTTATAAATGATTTCTTTCTTATTTTTTATACTAGATCCATTTTTTTACTAAAATGGTAATTGAAAAAGTTTTGATTCCTATGATTGAGATTTTTCTCAAAAACTATTGAATCTATCTCTATTACTTAAAGAATTAGAGCTTATAAAGCTTCTAAGAGGATGGAAATCAACAAAACTGACAACGTTAACTAATTATATTATTTGTTTCAACAAAAAAGTTTAAGATATAATTAGAAACGATGAATTTTTAGGAAATGAGTTATATCCATACTAAATTCTTTTGAGAATATCAATATTATGCATAATTAGAAAATGATGATATTTCTAATTATTTTTTTCAATTTTGTTATTTAGATTATGTCACAAAAATATTAATAATAAGACTCTTGAATTCAACATTTATTATTATATTTTGTTTGGACCATAATATATATTTTTTTTAAATTAAATATGATAAATTTTAATATGTATTATGAACTATGGAAAACTTATATATTTCCAAATTTTATCAGTAGATATTCCAATATTTCGTACATATTATAAGTCTTAATAATAATAATAATAATAATATTATTATTATTATTATTATTATTATTATTATTTTCTTTAAGATATGACTTCCTCAAGTGCCAGATCAAATGTGAATAGTAGTGAGAAATCAAACTATCCGAGATGGAAATATATTTATGGCTAAACTCCTGAGCACCGGATATGTAAATTTTGGGAGAAAATAAACAAATGCAGTATATATGGAGCAATGCAACGATTAGTTTGGTTGATTAGTATTTGGATTTGGACTGATTAAGTGCCAATTATATTTAGCATTTAAATTTAAAATAATTAAACTTGGATTAGTTTAAGAACAATTAAAATAATACTTTAGTAATAATATTTTATTTTACTATTCTTTCTTTCTTTTTTTTCAGTATTGCACATCACTTTGTTAAAGTAAAATTAAACATTCTTACTAAATATCAATTAATTATTCTAAAACTAAATGATGACCCTTCGTACTACAAGTTTAATCAGTATAAATGTAAATATAAATGCACTTACTAATTGTTGTTTTTTCATATATATATATATATATATATATATATGACTTCCTCGAGCGTCGGGTTAAACGCGAATAGTAGTGAGAAATCAAAAGATCTAAGATGGAAATATGTTTATAGCTAAGCCCCTAACCACAATGACCGGATATGCAAGTTTGGGGAGATAATAAACAAATGAGGTATATATAGAGAAATGAAATGCTTAATTTGTCTGATTAATTTGGACTAATTAAGTGCACTTTATATTTAGTATTTACATTTAGACTAATTAAACTTGGATTAGCTTTAGAACAATTAAGATAGTAATACCTTAGTAATAATATTTTGTTTTACAATCATTTATCTCTTTTTTTTCAATATTGCACCTCACTTTGCTAAAATGCACGCCTTCGCCTTACGACTAGGCTCCATGACCCTTGGCCCTTCAGTGCCCTAAGTGCCCCTTTCAGTTGCCTTAACTCAAAACACACTGAGGCACCTAGAGCCTAGGCGCAAAGGTGAAGCCCTGTGGCTTAACAAAGTGAGGAGCAATATTGAAAAAAAGAAACATAAATAAAAAAAGAAAAACTAAACATTAGTACTAAAATATTAACTTAATTATTCTAAAACTAAATGATGACCCTCCGTACCATAAGTTCAATCAATATATGTAAATAGTAAATATAAATGCACTTAATTAGTCTAAATCCAAATGCTAATAAGCTAAGCTAAGCGTTGTTTTCCCCTATATATAGCTACAATGATTATTTTCTTTAAGATATGACTTCCTCGAGTGCCAAATCAAATGCGAATAGTAGTGACAAATCAAAAAGATCTAAGATGGAAATATGTTTATGGCTAAGCGCCTGAGCACAATAACCAGATATGCAAGTTTGGGGAAAAAATAAACAAATGAGGTATGGAGCAAAGAAACGATTAGTTTGGCTGATTAATTTGGACTAATTGAGTGCAATTTATATTTAGCACTTATATTTAAACTAATTAAATTTGGATTAGCTTTAAAACAATTATTATAGTAATACTTTAGTAATAATATTTTTTTTAAACTATCATTTATCTCTTTTTTCTTTTTTTTAATATTGCGCAACACATTGCTAAAATGCACACCTTCCCCTCGCGACTAGGCTCTGCGACCCTTGGCACCTTAGTACGTCTAAGTGCCCCTTTTAGTTGTTTTGACCCAAAACACACCGAGGCGCTTGGAGCCGAGGCGCAAGGGCGAAATCGTGCGGCTTAGCAAAGTGAGGCGCAAAATTGAAAAAAAGAAACATAAATAAATGTAAGACTAAATATTCGTACTGCAATATTAACTTTTTTATTCAAAAACTAAATGATAACCTTCCGTACTGTAAGTTTAATCAGAATAAATATAAATAGTAAATATAAATGCATTTAATTAGTCAAAATCTAAATACTAATAAGACAAACTAACTGTTAGTTTCCCCTATATATACCTATAATGATTATTTTCCTTAAGATATGACTTCCTCGAGTGCTGAATCAAATGGTAGTAGCAGTAAGAAATCAAACGATCAAAGGAGGCAATATGTTTATGGCTAAGTCCTGGAGTACAATGACCGGATATGCAAATTTTGGGAGAAAATAAACAAATGACATATAATTAGAGTAAAAAAATCCTTAGTTTGACTGATTAATTTGGACTAATTAATTGTAGTTTATATTTAACATTTACATTTAGACTAATTAAACTTGGATTTGCTTTAGAAAAATTAAAATAATACTAATACTTTAGTAAAAATATTTTGTTTTACGATCATTTATCTCTTTTTTTTTTCCAATATTGTGCCTCACTTTGCTAAAGTGCACGCTTTCCCCTTGCGACTAGGCTCCGTGACCTTTGGCACTTCAGTGCGCCTAAGTGTCCCTTTTAGTTGTCTTGACTCAAAACATAATGAGGAGCTTGGTGCCTAGGCGCAATGGTGAAGTCGTGCGGTTTAGCAAAGTGAGGCGCAATATTAAAAAAAAAGAAACATAAATAAAAGTAAAACTAAATATTAGTACTATAATATTAACTTAATTATTCTAAAACTAAATGATGACCCTTCATACTACAAGTTTAATCAGAATAAATGTAAATAGCAAATATAAAGGCTCCTAATTAGTCTAAATCCAAATACTGATAAGACAAGCTAACATTTGTTTTCCCCTATATACCTACAGTAATTGTTTTCTTTAAGATATGACTTCCTCGAGTGCCGGATCAAACGAGAATAGTAGTGAGAAATCAAAAGATCCGAGATTGAAATATTTTTATCGCTAAGCCTCTGAGCACAATGACCGGATATGTAAATTTTGGAAAAAATAAACAAATGAGGTATATATGAAGCAAAGAAACGCTTAGTTTAGCTGATTAATTTGGACTAATTAAGTACAGTTTATATTTAGTATTTACATTTAGACTAATTAAACTTGGATTAGTTTTAGAACAATTAAAATAATAATACTTTAGTAATAATATTTTGTTTTAAGATATAATTTCCTCGAGTGCCGAATCAAACAGGAATAGTAGTAAGAACTTAAAAGACCCGAGGGTGGAAATATGTTTATGGCTAAGCCTCTAAGCACAATGACCGGATATGCATATTTTGGGAGAAAATAAACAAATGAGGTATATATGAAGCAAAAAAATGCTTAGTTTGGCTGATTAATTTGGACTAATTAAGTGTGGTTTTTATATTTAGGATTTACATTTAAACTAATTAAACTTGGATTAGCTTTAGAACAACTAAGATAGTAATACTTTAGTAATAATATATTGTTTTACTATCATTAATATCTTTTTTTTTTCAATATTGTGCCTCACTTTGATAAAGTGCACGCCTTTCCCTCGCGACTAGGCTCGGGCATCGCGACCCTTGGCACTTTAGTGTGCCTAAGTGCCCCATTTCAGTTGTCTTGACTCAAAACACACTGAAGCGCCTAGAGCCTAGGCATAAGGCGCAATATTAAAAAAAAAAAGAAACATAAATGAAAGTAAGACTAAATATTAGTACTAAAATATTAACTTAATTATTCTAAAACTAAATAATGACCATCCGTACTACAAGTACAATCAGTATAAATGTAAATTGTAAATATAAATGCACTTAATTAGACTAAATCCAAATGCTAATAAAACAAGTTAACTTTGTTTTCCCCTATATATACCTACAATTATTATTTTCTTTAAGATATGAAAATGGGAATAGTAGTAAAAAATCATAAGATTCGAGATGGAAATATGTTTATGGCTAAGTTCCTGAGCACAATGATCGAATATGCAAGTTTTAGGAGAAAATAAACAAATAAAGTATATATGGAGCAAAGAAATGCTTAGTTTGGCCGATTAATTTGGACTAATTAGTGCTGTTAATATTTAGCATTTACAATTAGACTAATTAAACTTGGATTAGCTTAAGAACAAGTAAGATACTAATACTTTAGTAATAATATCTTGTTTTACTATCATTAATCTCTTTTTTTTTTCTCAAATATTGTGCCTCACTTTGCTAAAGTGCACGTCTTCCTTTTGCGACTAGGCTTCGCGGCCCTTAGCACTTCAGTGCCCCTAAGTGCTCCTTTTAGTTGTCTTGACTCAAAACACACTGAGGCGTCTAGAGCCTTGACGCAAGGGCGAAGTCGTGCGGCTTAGCAAAGTGAGGCGCAATAGTTAAAAAAAAGAAACACAAATGAAAGTAAGATTAAATATTAGTACTAAAATATTAACTTAATTATTCTAAAACTAAATGATGATTCTCCGTACTACAAATTTAATCTAAATAAGTGTAAATAATAAATATAAAAGTACTTAATTAGCCTAAATCCAAATACTAATAAGACAAGCTAACTGTTATTTTCCCCTATATATTCGTACAATGTCTTATTTTCTTTAAAATATGACTTCCTCGAGTGCCGGATCAAATGATAATAGTAGTAAAAATTAAAAGATCCGAGATGGAAATATGTTTATGGCTAAGTCCCTGAGCACAATAATCGGATATGCAAGTTTTGAGAGAAAATAAACAAATGAAGTATATATGGAGCAATGAATTGGACTAATTAAGTGCAGTTTATATTTAGTATTTACATATAAACTAATTAAACTTGAATTAACTTTAGAATAATTAAAATACTAATATTTTAGTAATAATATTTTGTTTTACAATCATTTATTTCTTTTTTTTTTTTCCAATATTGAGCCTCACTTTGGCTAAAGTGTACGCCTTCGCCTTTGTCTGGACTCAAAACACACTGAGGCGCAAAGGTATCCCGGAGCCCAGGCGAAAGGGCGAAGTCATGCAGCTTAGCAAAGGGAGGTGCAATATTGAAAAAAAAAAAAGAAACATAAATAGAAGTAAAACTAAATATTAGTACTAAAATATTAACTTAAGTATTCTAAAACTAAATGATGACCCTCTGTACTAAAAATTCAATCAATATAAATTTAAATAATAAATATAAATGCATTTAATTAGTCTAAATTCAAATACTAATAAGACAAGCTAACTATTATTTTCCTCTACATATAGCTATAATGTTTATCATCTTTAAGATACGACTTCCTTGAGCGCCAGATCAAACGGGAATTGTAGTAAAAAATCAAAAGACCCGAGATGGAAATATATTTATGGCTAAGCCTCTGAGCACAATGACCGAATATGCAAGTTTTAGGAGAAAATAAACAAATGAGGTATATATGAAGCAAAGAAACGCTTAGTTTAGCTTATTAATTTGGACTAATTAAGTGCAATTTATATTTAGTATTTACATTTAGACTAATTAAACTTGGATTAACTTTAGAATAATTAAGATAATAATACTTTAGTAATAATATTTTGTTTTACTATAATTTATCTCTTTTTTTTATCAATATTGCGCCTCACTTTGCTAAAGTGCATGCCCACACTTTGCAATTAGGCTCCACGACCCTTGGCACTTTGGTGTGCCTAAGTGTCCCTTTCAGTTGTCATGACTCAAAACACACTGAGGTGCAAAGGGATCCTGTAACCTAGGCGCAAGGGCAAAGTCGTGCGGCTTAACAAAGTGAGGATCAATATTGAAAAAAAAGAAACATAAATAAAAATACAACTAAATATCAGTACTAAAATATTAACTTAATTATTCTAAAACTAAACGATGACCCTCCGTACTACAAGTTCAATCAGTATAAATATAAATAGTAAATATAAATGCACTAAATTAGTCTAAATCCAAATAGTAATAAGACAAGCTGAAATATGCAATGATTATTTTCTTTAAGATATGACTTTCGCGTGTGCTGGATCAAACAAGAATAGTAGTGAAAAATAAAAAGATCCGAGATGAAAATATGTTTATGGCTAAGCCCCTGGGCACAATGACCGGATATGCAAGTTTTGGGAGAAAATAAACAAATGAGGTATATATAGAGCAAAGAAACGCTTAGTTTAGCTTATTAATTTGGACTAATTAAGTGTGATTTATATTTAACATTTACATTTAGACTAATTAAACTTGGATTAGCTTTAGAACAATTAAGATAACAATACTTTACTAATAATATTTTGTTTTACAATAATTTATCTCTTTTTTTTTTTTAAATATTGCGCCTCACTTTCCTAAAGTGCACGCCTTCGCCTTCCGACTAGGCTCTGCGACCATTGGCACTTCAATGCGCCTAAGTGCCCTTTTTAGTGTGTCTTGACTCAAAACACACTGAGGCGCAAAGGGATCTTGGAGCATAGGCGCAAGAGTGAAGTCGTGCACCTTAGCAATGTGAGGCGCAATATTTAAAAAAAAAGAAACAAAAATAGAGGTAAAACTAAATATTAGTACTAAAATATCAACTTAATTATTCTAAAACTAAATAATGCCTCTCCGTACTAAAAGTTCAATCAATATAAATGTAAATAATAAATATAAATGTACTTAATTAGTATAAATCCAAATACTAATAAAACAAGCTAACTGTTGTATTCCCTATATATACCTATAATGTTTATCATCTTTAAGATATGATTTCCTTGAGTGCTAGATTAAATGGGAATAGTACTAAGAAATCAAAAGACCCAAGATGAAAATATGTTTATGGCTCAGCCTCCGAGCACAATGACCAGATATGTAAATTTTGGGAGAAAATAAACAAATGAGATATATATGGAGCAAAGAAACGCTTAGTTTGGTAGATTAATTTGGACTAATTAAGTGCGGTTTATATTTAACATTTACATTTAGACTAATTAAACTTGAATTAGCTTTAGAACAATTAAGATAATAATACTTTAGTAATAATATTTTGTTTTACTATAATTTCTCTTTTTTTTTCAATATTGCGCCTCACTTTGCTAAAGTGCACGCCTACACCTTGCGACTAGGCTCCGCAACCCTTGGCACTTCAGTGCGCCTAAGTGCCCTTTTCAGTTGTCTTGACTCAAAACACACTGAGGCGCAAAGGGGTTCTAGAGCCTAGGCGCAAGGGCGAAGTCTTGCGGCTTAGCAAAGTGAGGCGCAATATTGAAAAAAAAAAAAAAGAAACATAAATAAAAGTAAAACTAAATATTAGTACTAAAATATTAACTTAATTATTCTAAAACTAAAAGATGGCCCTCCGTACTACAAGTTCAATCAATATAAATGTAAATAGCAAATATAAATGCACTTAATTATTCTAAATCCAAATAATAATAAGACAAGCTAAGTGTTGTTTTCCCCAATATATACCTACAATGGTTATACCCTCAGAAATAAACTATTATGCCAAATCCATCATCAAATTGGATTAAATTATGCATCCAACTCTTCCTCCTTGAGCGTAGACCACACGGAGGAAGTTGTTCAAGGGGATTCAGAGTTTAAGGAGGCAAATGAATAGCAAATGGAGCAAGAACTTGCGAGTAGAATGTCACAATTTCAGAGGTACACGGAATGGTAGCCTCCAGCGAGTGGAATGTCACAATTCGCTCCGAGGCAACATAATTACACGGAAATGAGCCTTTGCTTTTATTTTAAATGCTCTGGTTGCCCTTCATTTACAATCTACATGCTAGCTGATTTTGACATTTACTTTATTTTATTAAACTTATACATATGGTGAAAAAATAAAACACTATATGCATTATTTTTCTTTAATACCTAAATTATTGATTGGGTGAAAAGAGTAAGCAGGATAGTTCAAACTCATACTAAGTGTCAACTCTGTCTAATAAGCAATAAACACGCTATACTAAAATGATGATGAAACTGGACCACTTAAAATTAATAACAGAATGTAGTTATGAGTTTCTTCAAATTTTGCACCACTACAGAGTAAAATAATATGGTTCTTTTTCTATTAGGTTTTTAGTGAAGGTTGGGTAGAAAAGATTTCATGAGGTTGACAGTGAGAAACTCAAAAGAAGTGTAGGAATTAGGATTCAAAGTAATAGTTCTTCTTTTGGGTCGGTATAATTTAGTGATTTATTTTAATCAAATCAACAGAAAATGTAAAATCTTTTAATCCTTTGCAATGGTCATTGTGAATAAAGGAAAAATTATTCTTACTGAGCTTCAGTAGAAACAAAAATACCTAAGTCAATTATGAATAAAATGCAATTCCAACCTATATGCAACTCTAATATGCAAATGGACCCTAAAATGGATACTAATTAAGCTTATTTAAATCAAAAGTTCCAAGGATAAATTTTGAAACTTGATTCCATTCTCCTTATTTTAAAACTAAAAAAAATATACTTCAATTAAAATTTATGATTCAAAAGTTGAAAATATCATCATTCCATAAAAATGTTTTCATATAATTAAATCTTTGACTTGAATTTGAAAAATGAGTAAAGTTGATGACAACACAGACCTGTTATCTAAATAAGACAAACTAAACTTTGATATGAAAACAAAACCTAACATATTTTTATCACGGATTAACTTCAGCTTCAATTTTATTCATATGAAAACAGAACCTAACATATGCATTCTCCAATTCTAATCACTCCAAAATGTAAATTTCAGCATCAAATATACCATCTTAATGAACAAATCGAATAAGGTAAATTATAATAGTTAAAATGCGAAAATAAAAAGCAGAATCCCAGACTATAGTTGAGCATATTGAATTTAGCATTTTGGAAACAACATTTTAATGGAATCAAGACTAATGAGCATCAATATCATATTGAACTTAAAGCCATGGAATTGAGATTTTAGAATCTCAAACACAAGCAAAATGAACTTAAACTAAGCATTAAACAGACTCAAGAATTTCTCCTTGATTTAGACATAGATTCCCAAAAAGAAAGCAACCCTCTAAAGTGATGTCAAACTAAGCAAGGTAAGGATTTTAGAACTGAAATCTGAAGATGAACAAACCCAAAAAAAAAGGCATAGCGATTGCAAAAACCCTAATTAAAAACACAAACTGTCAAACCCTATCAATTCAAAACAGAACACGAACATAAAAGAGATATGAGTTCGAATGTTACCTCAGCTTCGTTGAATTCAAGACGTAATCTGCTTTCAAGAGATTTCCTTCGCAAGGAGCTGCCCATTGCTGAAAGGGAATGACTGCTGAACTTCTAATAGATTCATCCATTCCCCTTTTGAAATCGTTTAAACTAAACCCTGTTTTTTGCAATAAGGAGAGCAAAATACTCATCGATTGAACATTCTGCCTTCCCCCTTTCTCTTCTTTCCCATGCCTTTGAAAGTGACAATCTTGCATCGTTTTTTCCGTTTTGCATTGACAACTAACATAGATCGAAGCTGGGTTTTGGGTGGAGTCAATCGACAGATACTGATTTGATGTAAGGGTTTGACATGGAAAGGGGATGAAAGTGATAAAGGAGGTGAGAGTATTCTAATGAAATTTGGTTAACTTATGCAACATCTGGGGTAAGGGACAATTTTTGTGGTTAAAATCGACAAAATCTTGGACCGGCGGCGTTGGGTGGTGTTCATTGCTGTTTCGCGATGGGGACACGAAGCTGTATGAGAAAATATGTAGGGTTAGTCGATTTTTTTAAGGGTTAGGGTATAATTTTCATTGCTGATTTTCCAACGGCTATATTCTTGTAGTCAACCCTCAGTCTTAGTCAGCAATGATTCACAACCAACAAGAAAAGTGAAAATAAATATTAAATTAATATGTCTAAAATAAATAATATTAATAATAATAATAAATACTATATTTTTTTTAACCAGAATAATAAATACTATTAAACTAAACACAATTTTCTTTAATTAATCAATTGATATGCATAACTAAAGCATAAGAAGTTGCTTCTCATATATAATGAAGCAAGAAAAGAAAAAAACTGTTGTTGAGAGGGTATGAGAAAATTTTTAGATCAGTAAAGAAAATGAAGTCGCCAATTATTAAAGGCAAATAAAGAAAATCTAAAAACTTGAAGAGAAAAAAAAAACTAATAGAATTAGGATGTAAATGAACCATCTTCTGAATTTTAATGTTTATTGATTTGTTCACATATTCATAAAATTGCCAAAATTATAATAAACATTTAATTATTCATATATAAACCCGCATTGATGGACCCGAATGTCATTAACAAAATAACGAAAATCATACCACTAACTTCCAAACTATTATTGAATTATTCCATTTTTATTATTCACAATTTTGTTCACCTTAAAAAAAAGAAAATGTCTGTCTTTATTTTTTTTTTCCCCCCCACCTTTAATGCTTGCTTTCCATGAGCAAGTTAGTGGTAAGATATATTTTTACAAAATCCATTTAAATGTTTTAGTTATTGTGCTATTTATTTATTTTATTTTATATTTTATATTTTCACGTTGATTCCATTATTTTTTTTTCAATTACTAAGTTATCGATTTTTTTTTTCCAATTTAAAAGAGGAATTTAATTTATGGGCCACACAAATAAAAGATGATACTTCTTTATCAACGGATGCTCAAATAGAGATTCCAACTCGTGCCAACAGATCACAACAAAGCTCACTAATAATTATTCTAGCCCCTCAACTCCTTACTATGTTATCTTATTGTTCATATGGATTTTTAATTTGCTTATTCTCTTATAAACTCTAACCTAAAACAAACCTTGAACTAATAGATTGTCATGGGTTCTTTTTCGTGATATAACTTCCAAAAAATTGAAACTCACATTTTAATGTATTTTCATATAATAAATTTGAAGTAGTTAATAATATACTGTTCAAATTTAAAATATCAATATCAAATAAGAAATAAAATCGGCAACATTATTACTAAGGATGACAAGAGGGCATGGCGGTATAAGTTTTTGCCATCCTCGCTTTAGAGAAGTATAGATTTGGGTTCGGATATCCCTTCGAATTTTGAAACCGGTTATGTTTCTTTGCATATATTTGTTTCTTCAAAAACGTTTCATTTTCATTAATAAAAATAAATGCACTAAAAATATGATCATAGTATATATATATATAATTTTTTTTTTTAAAAAAATATACGAGGCCCACACGCGGATAAAATACTAGTTAAAATAAATAAAAAACTTTGTCCTTTTCATTTTTTTCTTACATAGGCATCAACTCATATACCCATTCACATATGCGAGGATATGGAATTTTATTGTCAAGCGGAATCGAACTCTCACACTACAGCTCCATAGTCCAAAGCTCTTCCACTTTACTACCCAACGTAGGGGTGAGCAAAACTGAACCGAAACCGAAAATCGAATAAAACAGAACCGAATAATCGGTTAATTGAATTTTTAGTTCGGTTTTCGGTTCGTCAAATAGTATAAACTGAATTTTCGGTTCGTCAAATGATATAAACCGAATTTTTTACGTGTAAAATTCGGTTTAAACCAAATTTCGGTTCGGTTTTTGGTTCATGAATTTTAAATTCGGTTTTGAACCAAAAACCGATTTTTGGTTGAGTTCCGATTTTGCTCAGCCCTAGCCCCACATCCTTCCTTTGTCCTTTTGATTTTACTTAAAAAAGAAAGGAACAATTAACAGCTTAAGGCACCACCACCAATCTCGTCGCCGTTGCACCAATCGGCGATCGATCTAGTTGTATCTGATGCACCTCCCTCCTGCAAACCCAACGCCACCAACACCGCTTTCCCCGACTCTAGCCTTCACCACCATCGCCGGAAATCGTGAAAAGAAGAGGTGACCTTCAAAGTTTTCGAAAACTTTTCAGAGGGATTTCAAGGAGCTCTTATAGCCGATTATGAAATCCAAGGAAACTGGTTGACTATATTTGATGAGCACTTTGTTTTGATATAGTTATTGTCATCGGTTATAGCCATTTCCGGCAACCAAAGTTTAGAAGAAGACAAACAAATTTTTCCATTCTCTAGGTGAAAGATGCATAATCCGTTGACAAAGGTAAGACGGTTCTAAAAAAACTATTTATTTTGTCTGTTCAACACATGAAATGGGAGTTTGGGGGTTTGTGAAAAAGTTGTGGTTTAGTCCTTGAACTTACGAAGAAGAAGCACTATGATCCTATTGAAAAGTTTCAATTTAGGCCCAAAATTGTAAAAGATGTCATATTTGACCGATACATTCTTTTGTTCAATTTCAGAAAATAATACACAAACAATACTCATCGCCGACCGAACTTCCTCCAACTCTCAACCACCCAACGCTAGCCGGATTTATACTCGCCCACTTTTCGATAGCCCCCATCCGCCGGTGACTCCAACAATGTCAATTACACCTCCATCCAACACCAACGGTGGCCAAACTCTCTGAGAGAGAATTTTCGTCTACTCCACATGCTTTTTTTTTAACAGAGATAATTTTACTTCTTGTATATTAAACAAAATTCAGTAAATACAATATATCTTGCGAGAACAAAATTCATGTCCATGAGCTAAAACATTACAATTTCTAAGTTTAAAAATAATTTTACTCCATGTGCTTCTTATTGATCAATATTTGTATTAATGCATTATATAAGTTTAGATTTTTCTTTTTATTCATTATGTTTGAATATAGATTTAAAAAAGATACTTAGTAGGAGTTGAATTTACATGTATTAGACGTCTATACAACTTAAACGAACTTGAACTCAGACTGCATTTGAACATAGCACAATCGAACTCGAGTCAATCTAAATGAGCTTATTTCCGAATTTCATTTCTAATTGAACTTGAATCTAACGAATATCTCACTAACCAAACTCAAGCTGAGATTTGAAATTCAAATCGAGCCTAAACCTCACACTATAATCCTAACGAACCAAATTTGTTACTGTTCGGTTCCTTCACCACCCAACTGTCAACCGACTTTTCAATTTGCAGGATATTACTTGTGTTTTTGTCATGTTGAGAGGAACTGTAATGATGATGCTCGTGGCTTAGCCAAGCTTGATTTTTCTTTACTGTTTTTGTATTAAGACGCTATTTTACCCCGTACTGCTTAATTCTAAAGCAGATTGGTTTGGTTTTCCTGGAAAAATGTCACCAATACAGTGAGACTATTTTGACGGAAATGGTTGAAATACAGTTACAATTTGTATACTCCATCAATTCCCTACTGTTTGTGTTGAACTGAGCTTAGTATAATTTTCATTCTTTTCTTTTTCATTTATTTCCATCTAGGTTTAGCAAAAAAAAAAAAACAAACTTCGTCTTATTCCTAAACGCACTACAGCGAATACCTTCAAGAACTAAATAAACATTTTGAATGCTACTTGGTAACCAAAAACCATGGATCCAAGCATAAATAGAAAAGAGTAATACCAACTATGAAGTCTGATTTACACAGCAGGAAAAGATAAGAAGCATTAGCCCATTTCTCACTTGCAACATTAGACTATTCAATTACTCGCATGTACTTGGAATGGTTAAGCAAGAGGGATACATGAAATTTAACCAAAGGCTTGCTAATGTCAGAATTCCAACTCATTTATGTACCTGAAAAAGTTCACCAAACCATTGCAAATTTCCACTAGGAAGCCAACCCTCTTCATCCCTTCATCGCATTGAAAGTTGAAACAAGAAAATTAGCCACTTGTTTTTGTCACATTATAAATAACAACATAGGAATTTAGGGTGAGAAGCAACAAGTAAGCTCAATATCCATCTCCTCTCACACATACCGCCAGAAACTGAACCTTCCCTTTCTTTTCTGGCAACAAAAAACTTCCTATGCAGTATCCTAATTCCTAAATTAATGCATGATAAAACTAAATTCGATCACATAATTCAATGAATAAATAATTGATTCATTATTCCTTCAAGCAATGCAAATAGCTGAAAGAATATAGCAACCCAAACATTAAAGTTAATCTGCAAATAAAGGTTCATATTGCAAGATGAAGCTCTCTTACTCCTTATCTAGTAATCTGGTTCTGGGTTCCACACTTGTGGGTATAAAGCATTCTTTTTTCATGAATAAACATTCTTTGCATTCCAAGAATAGCTATTTGAATTGTTTTATGAGGCAAAATAAGAGAACAATTAAAACAAGAAAGGCAAAGCGAGAGGAGTAAGATAGACTAATCATATTCATAAGAGAATCAGTAGGAGACGAGCAGGAATAAATCAAACATTTCATTTTACCTTTGCTACCTAAAAATTGAATATTCCTGAAAGTAGACTCAGAATACAAGAATTAATTGTCAAACCCTCAGAATCTGCAATTTAGTAGAAAAGGCAATAGCAACCCAGTCAGGCTGAGAAGAAGACCACTGCAATTGCTCAATTTCAGCTCCGGCAGTGTAAGCCAAAATAGGATCCAATCCGCCCTCAACTGGCTGTCCCATGGAGGAAAGGTCCCAAATCAACGCCTGAGAATCATCTCCGGCGGTGCAAATATGGCAAGAGCTATGTGGAGCCCAAGCAATAGCATTGACGCTAGCGTGGTGCCTCTGCAGCTCCACCACAGGCAGAGTAGGGAAGCGGATATCTAACACCACCACCTTAGCGCTATCCATGATAATAGTTGCCATATACCTCGGATCCTGCTTGTTCCATCCTAACCGGACCAAGGGAGTATCCGGTTCCGAGCTCTCGTAAATAATAGTAGAATGCTCCTTATCTCGAAGATCGAAAACCCTAACAGAGCCATCGGCGGATACGGAGGCGAAAACACCAACGCCGCCCCAAGCGATGTCGTATACCTCCTTATCGTGAGCAATTAGCTGCGTGTCAACGGTCTCTCTCTCGATATCCCAAATCGTGCAAGTAGTATCGATACTAGACGTACCAATACGTTTCGGCTCCGCTTCGTTCCAGTCAAAAGAGGTGAGCGGTCCACAGAACTCGCTGCTTTTGTTTCCATTAAGCAAGCTTTTGGGTTCCACAGGCGACTGGTCATCCCCAATCCGCCACACACGGAGGAAGTCGCTGGAGGTGGCCAGCAAATCCGGCTTCTGACACTCCTTATCGGGAATAAACATGATCTTAGTAGGAGGGTAAGGGTGCTCGAAAGAGAGATTGGGGTCGGAGCGAATCTCACCATTAGAATCGTCAAGCTGGACAATCTCGACACGGTTAGGGTACTGTTCAAGTAGACTAGCGATGGCTAAACGGTACTTCTTGTCACGGCGGACGCTCCAATTCATGGCGTAGATGTGCCATGGAGCTTCGTAGGTGTAGATCTCCGATCGCTTCTGTTGCTCATCCGACCCATCTTGATTCGGATCGCTGCTTGCTCCCATAATTTCACTATTTTTTTTTTGGTTTTTGGGGAATCGGATAATTGGGAGATTAGAATGGATAAAGTTATAAAAAGAGCGAACCAGAAGCAGTAGCCCGTTGCAAAGACGAAATTGGTTTAGTTTTAGTAAATGAGATGTATTTTGTTTAATGGAAAATGGGGGTAGTCAATACCTTTGGTGGGACTTCGTCTATGGAAAAGAATGAAAAACATTACGAAATGGGCTCTCTTCCACGGTGGTCAATCTTTTTTTAATTTTTCATTTTTCCTTTGCTTAACAAGACCTTTGAGTATTTTTATTTGACGCTTAACGTATTGATTTCAAAACAAATTGAAACCTCCTTTTTTTTTTTTTTGGTGTGTTTTCAAAACACACGCACTATTTCAAAGATCAAAGTGAAATTTACGAAAAAATTGATGATCAGTCGACATTCATTGGTCAAAACGAGGAATAATTTTGGGTCAGGTCACAAGACTAGAAATCTTTTATTGCATTTCTTGAGTTGTTACAATAACTGAATGGAGAAATACGACTATGGTTAGGTTAATCTCGTTGAGTACTTTAATTTTATATATTCATTTGCTTCAATTGATCCCGAAATTAGAAAATGAGGTTTAGGTCTGGCCCAAGGGGAAGAAGGTAAAAGTTCACTTTGATCCCTATCAATTTGTTCCGAAATTAATATGTTAGGTGTCAAATTGTGCAAACCCAAATGTTAAGGTTCCATTAAAAAACACCTGAGCGATAAGTGTTAAATTGTATATTAACCAATTTTTTCTTCCGCATTATGTTTTCAACAAACAATGCCTTGGTCGCACTAGTCGAGGGCACAAAATTTGGTTAAAGGAATTTTCGGTATTCAGTAACGGAATGTAACTCTTTTAAGAAATTGATACTTATACAAATATCGAAAATAAATCGATTGCTGAATGAAATTATGGAACAATACCAAAATATCAAATTTTCTCGACAAAACAACAACTTACCAAAAACTTCTTTCATGTTGTTTTATTTTGACCCTCAAAACAACATAGTTTTAGGTTTTCGATTCAATTTATAATTTTGATAATTACTATTCCTAATTTTCATAATTGATGCTAAAATCGATTATCAACAAAAGTTAGTGAATTCCATAACCAAATTTTTGAATCAGATTCAGTTCGATTTTCAATGGTAGCCGAACTATTCTTTGCTCTCAACCACAGTTCTAGTACTGTCTGTCTATGATCTACAAACACTTCATGTAAAGTCGTGTCCCCTTATTAGATACATATCGAACATAAATTCACACATCAGACACATGTTGGGTATGTGTTAGTAAATATGTTGAAACTAACTATTCTTTGTCCGATTAAAAAATTTGTATTTAAATTTTGAAAAACTACGTATAAACTTATCGAAAGAGTTTGTGAAACATTAAGTGATTTGTGATTTTAGGATTGAACTTATGAGTCATAATATTACATTTTATTTTGCATATATTGAATATTAATTTTTAAAATAAACTATTTATAAATTACTTTATTGTGATTGAATTTTTAAAACTTTTATTTTTCTATGGTTGAATTAATAAACATTTTTTTTCTTTTGAAAGATGAAATAATAAATTTTGTTTTGAAATTTTAATAGTATAAAGTTTGTAACATTGTTTTGTTATTATATTTCTTTTAAAAAAAAAATTTCTTAGCCATTCAACGGTTATATTTGCAATTTGACCTATTCTAATTTTATGTTTACGTATTTTTTTCATTATCAGCGAATTTAAGCTATGAGAAGAATTTTGTTTATGGTTGAAGTTCTAGTTTTAAGTGGTTTTTTTTTTTAATAAATTTATCACGACTGAAAATACTCCTAGTGTTTTTCAGCATAAAATACAAATTAACACCTAATGTTTGAGTATTTTTTTTTTTAATGGATTCTTAACGTTTAACGTGTACATATTAACAACTCAAATTCATACTTTTGCACATATTAACACCTCGTTTGCTAAAACACTATTTAGAGACCAAATTATAATTTTTAAACAAGTATCAATTGTTTAATTACTATATCTAAAATCTCATTTTTCGATTCCAGCACCAATCAAAGCAAATGAATGCATGAAATTGAAGTTCTTGAAGAGTCCAATCTAACATTGATCTTATGTTCTCCCGTTCGGTGACCGGAACCAAGATTAAAAACTAAGAAAAACTATTAAGTTTCACACTTACAATCAATTGCAATTGACTTCCTTCAACCAGTAATTAAAGGATTAGCCATAAAAAGCCATAGAAGGAATTCTGAAATTTTAAGAAAAGTTCTGCCGTGAAAGAAGTGAAAAAAAACGTGAACAGCCCCCTCCCCTCTATTCTATATTTATATTCTCTTGAAAAACATAATTTTCTTTAATTAAAAATCCCTACATATCAGCCTACATTTAAAATAAAATCTCGATTTTCCTTAGATAAGAAAAGAAAATAAAATTCCACATCGGCAAACTCTCACATTGTAACACCCCTTAACCCGACTATTTTCTAGCCGAGCTAAGTGTGCCACAACTACTGCTATATGGTATACAGAACATAATATTAAAATTGACTAAGATAAAATTTACAATTAATTACAATGTTAAATATAAAATTTCCATTCCCTTGGTTCGCTAGTCTCCTAGCATTCCGGCTTCGATTTACAGTATATGCCAGTCTAGTGTTTTTGGTGGGCTGATCTCTTCTCGACTAATCTGAATTTCTTGGTGTTTTTTCGATACCTACAAGTTTAGCATACACTAAACTTGCTGAGCTACTAGCTCAGTGGGTACTTTATACTTATTTAACATAATTTCTCATTCGAATTTCTCATATATGAATATATAAATATTTATCATACATAACAAACATTTGCAGTTAATATCACGACACCACAACATTTCAAATTACATACGCATAACATATTTATTTAAATATAATTAAACAAGCATAAAGTACCAAACCTGATTTTGCTGCTACGTCTGTCCTTCTCCTATATATCGTTGTCTTCAATCTCTGTTTGTGAAATTCATGCCAGACGGCGGTGGTGGGTAGTCCTAAAATCCTAATTTTAAATTATTTTTAATCAATTATGTATTTTGAATTTTTGAATTGTAATCTCAACTTCTGTTTTTCATCTAACCCCCTTAAACTATAGTCTCTCTTAGATATATATATGTTGAGTAGATTGACTTAATCCCCATGTCTATCCCTTCTTTGTTGCCAAATGTACCATATGTTGGCATATACATATTCAAGCCACAACTATTCTTTTTCTTCCACCCATTTATCTATGCTCTCATCATTTAATTTTCTCTACAACACAACATTACAAACTCTTAAGGCATAACCTCTATTTATAACATTCACAAATAGA
>CATIWJ010101659.1:0-11529 GCA_949640765.1 Croton laevigatus
TACAACACTTACTTTTTCACCAATACCAATACAGAAATAATAATAAACAATTAAACCTACTTACCCAAAAAGGAAACGTAAAGAATTGAAAAAATTTGCCAAAAACGGAAACGTAAACAATTGAAAAAATTGGAGGTAGTACATTATATCTATTCGATTGTTTGTAAAGAAGTTATAAAAAAAAATTATAAGGATGCTCAAGTGCATTGGTATCAAAACTCGCAGTATGACTTATGGTAAAGAAAACCAAAATTCATCAAGTCAAAGCAGTAGTAGCAGACCGATTACAATATATTTTTCACCATTTACGTTATTTTGAATATAATACGGTGGAATTGTAATTTCTGGTTCAGTTAATAGGTTGATTTGATATTTTGAGATAGGAAACCATAAAAAAAATACAATAACAATAAATAATCGAACTATAAATGAACGCGATCATGAAAAATAATAATACTATATGTACGATTTCAAAAAAAAAAAGTATGATTAGGTTTTAATTATATAAAATAATGATGGGAATTATGAAAATTGTTTTTGTGAGTTGTGGAAGGAGTAGCATAGCTCTGTTAAAAAAAAAAATGGAAAGGAAGGAGTAGCACAGTGTAGTGTACTGAAAGGCAAAGGAGGAAATGTCATATCAAAAGGAACGTAACATAACACAACATGGAATATACTATTCTATTCTATTCTACACTATACGATAAGTAAGTCTATATATGCCTTTGACTCACTCGCGGCCTGTTTGTTTTCGCTTTCTCCGCGTCTCCTTAGCCTCTGCTTGTGGGGGGTTCTTCTCCTTCGCTCCCTCATATCTCTCTCTCTCACACAAAGTAAGACTACCACTCTACTCTCTCTCTCTCTCTCCACCCTCTTTATATGTTTCCGGCCAAGACTTCTTTACCTACAAAAAGATTTCATTTTTAAAGAAATTCTTTGGACTCACTCACTCACTCAGCCGCCGCCACCATTCCCACCACCCACAACCAAAGAAAGAAAATAAGGTTTGCATGTTATTTTTCAGAGACAATTGGGCAAATTCTTCTCTCCTGCTGCAGTCAGACCCCCCCTTTTTTTTTTATAGTATATGATTTGATTTAAGCTACTTGCTTGCTCTTTGCATGTTTTTCTTATAATAATAATATTATGATCCCAAGATTTTGCTCCAACTTAAAGATATCATCTTTTTTAGTAGCTAGTTTATTTCAATTAATTAATGTTACATATTAATTTCTTTCTTTCTATGAAATTTAAGCGAGATCTGCTCCCTAACCTTTCCATTGAAAAGAGTGAGACCATTTTTTACTACACGAGATCCAATCCCTCCCTCCAACTTCAAGTTATCATCTTTTTCTTCTTCTTCTTCCTCCTTCCCATTCTAAAACTGCACTCCACAAATTTCATACTGATTCAGACCAGTTAGGGTTTCGGGGTGTTATTATTATTACTAGGAAAAGAAGAAGAAGATACATGTGTCAATTTGGTGTTCACAAGATCCCATCCCATCACTTGCTTAATTTCATATTTATTTCCTTTTTCATCAATTTTGATTTTTCTTTAACAAATCAGAAGATATTGTTGACAAGTCAGTAATTATAGGCACAGATCCTGCAGAAAAAGGGTAATCAGAAATCTTTCCATTTTAGAGCTCTTCACGCCATAAACCCATCAACCCTACCTTTTTCTTTTGCAATTCACTCTTAGATCTCGCTTCCCCCTTCGCCCGCCAATATTGTGTTTGTTTTCTTTCTGCTATTTTATTCAAAGTTTTCATCTTTAGTGCCCCGACCATCTAATCAAGTGATTTAGAGTAACTTAAATTGAACTGGGGATATTTAAGTGGTACGTTAATGGTATTTTCTTTACATCAACTGCTGCGAAAAATAATGTTAAATTCTTGCTTTTTCTTTGAATTTTCAGCTTCTGGCAGACGTCGGAAGAAAAATTATGGCATCGTCATCAAATTCTCCATGTGCAGCCTGCAAGTTTCTGAGGCGGAAATGCCAACCGGAATGTGTTTTTGCTCCATATTTTCCGCCGGATCAGCCCCAGAAATTTGCTAATGTGCACAAAGTGTTTGGAGCAAGCAATGTCACTAAACTCCTAAACGAGTTGCACCCTTCTCAACGTGAAGACGCCGTCAATTCCTTAGCATATGAGGCCGACATGCGCCTCCGTGACCCAGTTTACGGCTGCGTCGGCGTCATCTCTCTCTTACAGCACCAAGTCCGGCAGCTCCAGATGGATCTCAGCTGTGCCAAATCTGAACTTTCCAAATGTCAGAACTTAGGCCTCACTGGCCATGCCGGTCTATTTGCTGCGGCCGCAGCGGCAGCCTCAGCTACCACACACAATCACCACCATCACAATCCGCAGAATCTTGGGATTAATCTGATAGGAACGGGCGGCAGCGGCGGAAGAGAGCACCATTACCACCACCAATTGTTTCCGAGAGAACAGCAACAGATGATGAGGAGCTTTGATTCTACAAATAACTACGACACAAGCCTTCTTGCCATGAATGTTTCAGCAAGCATTGGACAGCTCAGTCAATTCCAGCAACCAAGAACTGCTACCGGAGATGACCGCCGCACCATTGATCCCTCTTAGTAAGTTACTTTTCCTAATTCTGCAATCTCTTTTATATTATATATACACACCCTTTCTTGATTTCTGAAACTAGGGTTAAAGAAAGAAAGAAATTCAAAGAGTCAAACCCTCTGTTGACCAAAGTATAACTACTATCAAGCATTATAACTACTATCAAGCATTATACTGTACTGTACTATTATTCTCATTTTGTTCTTGTTAAGATTGGATTCCAAACAAATCAAATCAAATCAAATCAAATGCATAAGGTCAATTCTTGAAAACCCTATTGTTGAAACAGTATAATTCAGTGTCACGATTCTGAAAATGTCTTTCTTCAATTTTTTTTATTTTTTCTTTCTGAAACTGTCTCTTGTACCTTCAAAAATTAAGGTAGTAAGTATTAGTAAGTATGTCATGCAAACTAATCGCAATCACATTCTATAAATTTATAAAAAAATTTATTAAGTAAATCATGTTAAGTGAATCAGAAAAAAACATTACGTTACATTACAGAGTACCGAACATTTTGTAATCATTTTGTATTGACTAGGTTTATGCAGGGCGGAGTTTCGGAGGATTAAAACTCAAGAGAAACCAGAGATAATTAAGGAGGGAAATTGTTATCTTCTTCTTCTTCACTTAATTAAATACATGTTGTGGGTGCATAGACAAATTTTTCCATGTCTCTTTACTTTTTTTTCTTCCAAATTATTATCTGAAATGATATTTAGTGATCTAAAGAAAATATAGTATTACTAGTAGTAGAATATGTTGGGTTTGGCAAAGAAATGTACTTGATCATCTTCTCTACCGATCACAGTAGTACGTGGGGTTTTTGCCTTAGAAAGTGTGCCATGGGTCGCTTTTGTTTTCATCCTTTGAAATTTTCTCTCTAAACAGTGTTAACAAACAGCATATTAACATTATTAGTAAGCTATCTTCTTTCTTTTCTGTTGTTTCCTTCCTACCTCATTATATGCTTCAATGGTGGATTATTTCATTTTTTGTGCTTTCTTCTATTTCGCAAATATGGAATTTTCGAATGTTACTGTTCCATAAAAGATTAAAATATTTTAAATAACTTGAAATTATTTGGTTTGGTCTTATGAAAGTATCTTATACACTGGATATATAGATAGATAAGAAATTTTTATGGGAATCCTTACACCGGGTCTAATACAACAATTCAATAGAAAATAGAGAAAATAAGTAAATGGAGGATATTTAAGACAATACAACGACATAGTTTAAAATTTCAAAAGGTATTTAAAACAAAACAATGATATAGTTTAAAATTTTAGGGCAATTATATGTTTGGTGTATTTTGGAAAAATATTTATAAATTTTGTATGAAAAAAAAAATTCTAAATTTGGTGTGTATTGAGAAATATTTTCAAATTTAGTATGATTTTTTTGTTGAAGTAAACTTCTGTGCTCCAATTAAAATGGAGCACAAGGTCTGTATGCTAATTTAACTGGCACACTGTTTCATTGTTCCATTTCAACTGGCGTACAGATATAGAAATGGCATATCAGTCAAAAATTGTGGGCAAAATTCTTATCTTGTGCGCCAGTTGAAATGGAGCATAGGGGTTGTGCACCAGTTCAACTAGTACACTGCTTCAATGTTCCATTCCGACTGGCGCACAGATAAAAATGTCCACCTCAGCATAAAATTCACATCAAATTTGGGAATATTTTTCAATACACACCAAATTTAGAAATTTTTTTCACACTAAATTTATAAATATTTTTTCAAAACACACCAAACATGTAATTGTCCCAAAATTTTAAAAGAGTATTTAAGACAATACACAAAATAAAGAAAGGAAAACATAGTCTAAAATTTCAAAAAAAATACTCAGGTGTAGGAAGTAATTTCCTCGATTATAAATTATTTTGAGGGGTAGAATGAGATTTTAATACAATTTTAATGAAAAAATATTTACTTGAAATAAATAATATTGACATAATATAATAAACAAATTTATATTATGATATGCATTTCAAGATATGAAGGACTGATTTTGCACACAAGAGTATTTGTAAATGACTATATGGGCTCCATCTAAGAAGGGATATTTTTATCCTTTTGTCTTCATTTACTTTAAGTTTGTTGAAATTTGGGTTTAATTTTTAATCCAAAGTTACTAGTTATAAGCTTATAAATAATGCATATATTTTACAACTTGAGTAATCAATACATTACATGAAAAATCATTTCTTTCTAAAGCACTTTCACATCCATAATCTCAATCAATATATAGAAAATTATCACTACAAACCAAATTTACAACCGATTTGTAACCGAATAATTTCCATTGCTAAATACGACTGATTTACAAATGAATAGCGGCGGTCATTTTCAAATGTCTAATTTCTGATTAGTATTGGTCCCAGCACTCATATAATTGATCATCCAATTTCAGATCTTGAATAAATATTTGGTACATGTAATGTAATGTAATCAAGATAAAATTGTACAATTTTTCCTATAACATTACAAAAATATTCATACGACATAATCGAAAAGTTACTTTAAATATATCTCTTAATAAGATGTTTTTGCGGGGTTGCACATCTTAGATTTTGCTTGTATGAAAAAAAAAAAGATAATTCAATTTTGCATTGATCAAACCCATTAAACAAATTAGCTAAAGATAGACTGGTTTTGCATTTACTTACCTACACCCTTATTGCTTTTTTTAATTGTATTTTTGACAATTTGACACATAGTTAAAGTTTTCTAATTGTACCATCTTAATTAATATGAGAAAAATTTTCTTACACACATATACTACCTCCATTTCAGTAAAATAAAAAAACTTACCTACACCTGATGCAATACACCAAACCAATAAATAATTAGATAAATAACTAATTAAGAGCATTTGTGACAATACATTGGGCAAAGGAAGGTTAAATAATATAAAAAATTTAAAATTCTCAAACATGGTTGGTTTGGTGTATGAGAGCCTCCTATATACCGAAAGTAGTAAAAATTTTCCTATTTGCTTCAAAGAAAAAGTTGTGGGTTCCAAAAAATCACACCACCACTTTTTAAAGGTATATATATATATGATCATTCAAAAACAAAAAATGAAAGAATAGTCAAAATGTTCAAAAACTTGAAAATATGTGAAAAAAAGGCCATTCAAAGCTTTTTTTTAGGACAAACAATTAGAAATAAGGGCTAAAAAGTCATTTTTGCTACTAAGTTTATATAAGTTTAAGCCTTCCCACCTCCTATAGACCTGCCTGTCAGAAGCAGGTAGGGTCGTCCATCGCCATCCAGGAGGAGGTTGCCGTCTGATCAACATAGAGGTTACTAAGATGACTTTTCCATACGACCATGACAAAAATGTCCCTCAAAGGGACCTCTCTGGTAACCCGGCTGGAGAGCTCATGGGCTTGAGATGGACTTAAGACTGGTTTCGCTATCGATGGGTCACCTACTACTCACGTGGCATCTTTAGAGATCCTCAGTCCCATTGTGGGCGCAATGGTGCATGGTACTACCTCGTACTGAAGCCCATACCTCTTACTGTGGACATAAGGGTGTCTTAGCATTACCATAAATAGCCCACTATAGTCATAATGAGGACAAGAGAGAACTTTAGACAACAAGAAGGTATACAAATGTTTTTCCAACAACCTCCGAGACGAAATTTGGTGACCATGATTTTTCGGTGAGGTGAAAAACGAGTTTTTTTAGCGGCAACTCAATGTCAACTATAAAAATTTTAGCATGAATCATGTTGCCCACTGAATCATGACGGAAAGCACTTTCGTTCTCGCTGAAAAATCAAGACAGGAAGAGTTTCACCTTTTCGGGCAAAGATCCACTATAAATCGATGGAATCCCATCCGAAACTCATTGGGAACAACTTGGAAGCACACTTGATACATGCTCATCGACGGAAACCATTAAGAAACCGACGATCGAATGAGAATCAATGAAGTTTCCTACAGTGCGATTTGAAATCGCGATTTTCCGGCAATGGCTAGGGTTCGCTTTTCGTCGTCTTTCGGCCATTCTGATAGTACCGAAAGACTTATCACTGCGAGGGCTGTCAATCGGTACCCTTCGTTCACCAGTCAGTTGCAGCTAGTGGCAGAGGGTCGGTAGTTTGGTTTTCGGTCGTCTTCTCTAGTGCATCCTTCAGTTTTCTGTTTTTCATTTATTCCAAAAAAAAATAAACAAGATGCATTTAAATTTAATATTGTTCTCTTTTTTCTGAAAATTATGGGTGGACAAATTTGATTTTGTATATAAATTTGTGGAGGCTTCCAAAAAAAACCCCTTTTTAAAAGATAAAAATATATTTGTGCCAAAAAAAAAAAAGTAAGGTACTTTGTATGTTGAAAGAAATTACTTACCTACACTGGTAATTTATTAATTTATTAAGAATAATTATTGTATCTGATTCACTATATAATACTCTATTTTAAAACACTCAAATGCAGCGTCTTATCTATTTTATTGAAATGGAGGTAATAATTGCTAAAAAACAAAAAATTATTAACTCTATTTGCTCATTTTTCTACTATTGAAAATAATAATACTCTCAATTCAATACAACAAGTGTTTGTTTGTATATAATAGTGATTTAAAGATAAAAGAGAGATACTGAAGGTTAATATTAAAATACTGAAGGTTAATATTAAGAGAGATACATCTGTCTATTTTTCGTTCACAAAAAAATAACCAGAACCAGAGGCAATGGAGACTCTTTCTCTCTTACCAAGGTCAAAGGTGACCCTCACTTGAGCATGGAGAAAACGTAAAATCCTCTAGTCAGTTGTTCCACCATTCGAAATATCCTTGAAAGATAAAGTTGTGGGTTCCAAAAAATGACACCACCCATTTTTAAACATGTGTGTGTATAGTATGAAAATAATGTAAAAAAAAAAAAAGGTTATGCAACACTTTTTAGAACAAACAATTAGAAATAAGAACCAAAAAGGCCATTTTTGCTACTAAGTAAATAGAGGGTATACAAATGTTTTTCCGACAGCCTTTGGGATGAAATTCGGTGACCATGATTTTTTGGTGAGCCGAGAAACAAGTATTTTCGACGGCAACTCAACGTCAACCACACAAATTTCGGCAGGAATCATGTTGGCAGCTGAATCATGAGGGAAAGCACTTTGATTCTTGCCGAAAAATTAAGATAGGCAGAGTTTCACCTTCTCTGGTGAAGATCCACTATAATCGATGGATTCCCGTCTCAAACTCGTTGGGAACAACTTAAAAGCTCACCTGTTGCATGCTACTTGACGGAAATCATTAAGAAACAGACAATCAGATGAGAATCAGTGAAGTTTCCTGCGGTGCAATTTGAAATCGCGATTTTCTGACTGCGGCTAGGGTTTGCTTTTTCATCGTCTTTCGGCCATCATATGGTGATGCTAATAGTATCGGAAGACTCATCGCCACGAGGGCTGTTAATCGATACCTTTCATTTGCCAGTCGGTTGCAATTAGTGGCGGAGGGGCAGTAGTCTGGTTTTCTGTCGTCGTCTTCGGTGCATCCTTCAGTTTTCTCTTTTTCATTTTTTTTTAAAAAAAAAAAAAGTGAACAAGATGCATTTTAATTTAATATTGTCCCTTTTTTCCAATAATTATGGGTGGACGAATTTGATTTTGTATCTAAATTTGTGGAGGTTTCCAAACAAACCCCTTTTTAAAATATAAAATTATATTTGTGCCAAAAAAGTAAGACACTTTGTCTGCCAAAGGAAATTACTTACCTACACCGGTATTTTAAAGAGTAATTATATAGTGAATCAGATACAACACATCAACAAGCTTATATGTTGTAACGACCCAATCAATTAATTACATGTGAAAAAAATATAAAATTACACATAAGCCTGCCCGACTATGTATTGTATTTGATTTACTATATAAGTACTCTATTTTAAAACACTCAAATGCTGCGTGTTATCTATTTTATTGAAACGGACATAGTATTTGCTATAAAAACAAAAAATTATTAACTCTATTTGCTCATTTTTCTACTATTGAAAATAATAATACTCTCAATTCAATTCAATTCAACAAGTGTTTGTTTGTATATAATAGTGATTTAAAGATAAAAGAGAGATACTGAAGGTTAATCCAATATCAAAGAAGGCTATTATCAAATGTATATATAAAGGAAAAGTAAAAGGTTGATTTCTATTTGTACCTACAGATTGATTTAACAAATCTTGATTTGAGTAAGAAGGTATTAAGAAATGGTAAAAAGGGTAGTAGTAATAAATGCAGGAGGGAAGGTAGAAATGGAAAGAGAGGTATGGAGACTGTTAAACAAAAGGCATTTCCAGAACAAAACAGAAGACAAACTGAATAAGACAAAAGAGGTCTGGTGGGTGGAAGTAATGTAATTTAATTTAATTCAAATCCCAATTGTTTCAGAAGCATGAATGGTTGTTCCATTCGTTCGTTTGCAGAGGAAATGTCAACAGAGAAACAAAACCAACCCTATATGATATTGAATACACACTCTGCTATGCAATGCAAAACCCAAAGCACGAAAGGTGGGAGTTGGAGTTGATTTTAATCGATTTGATTTGATTTCAAAACGTAGTCAATTGCATTGTTTGCATGACAATGATGACGTACTTTTGTAATGATGCCTTTGCCTTTAAATGCATGGCCACCTCTCTCTCTCTCTCTCTTAAATTCATCAATTGCTGACGTATGCATGCATTATGAATTGTTAGGAGAACACATTTATTTCGGTAAGCTTTGTTATGTTATGTACATCATGTAACTCTATCGTCCTTCCTACTAATTAATTCACTTCAACTATACATTTATTTTCCGTTCATGTTATAGTTTTATTAAAATACAGAATGGTAATAAGTGCAATAATAATACATATGCATAATTAAACAAAACAAAAATTATAGATAAATTGGGTGGTTGGAGTGTAAAATGTAAAGAGGATATTCAACCCTAAAAAAAAGGTAATCTCGTACATAGGGTATCCCGTATTTAAATGTAATATAGGTAATTTTACCGTGAATTTACCGTAAAAGGCTAATTTCACCGAAATCTTTAATCATGCGGCCATAACTTTACTGTTACGTCAAGATTACGTTTTATATTCTAACCAAAAATTGAATAAAATTTGGTAGTGAGTGAGTAGAAGAGGAGAGGAGAGTTTTGTAATTAAAAAAAAAAAATGAAAATTGGAAGGAGGAGGAATAGCATTTATTTCGGGGTGTCCAAATTGCGAAATGGCGTATTATGCGACAAGTCCAACTCAATGACACAAGCATTAATGGGAAAGTGCCAACACCATGCAACCCTTTTATGACTTGACTCTTCTCTTCTAATCCTCTTCTCTTCTTCTATTTCATTTCATGTGACATCAGATCTCTTTATTCACTATTCTTTTCTCTCTTCCCACTTACACGCTTTCCCACCCCTCCTTCTTTACATTATTTTGCCTATATTTCAATCCCCCCTATTTATTTTCCATACACAATTCGAATCAACAACATCTGTTTCCCTTTTCTTCCTTTATTACGTGCTTTTTGTCTCCCCCTCTCTCTCTCAATTTGTCAAACCCATTCAATTAAATAACAGTACTAGCTGCTACTACTATTAACCACAACCGCATCAAATACGTTTAGCTTGCTTAATTAGTTAGAAAGATGCACCTGTCTATTTTTCGTTCACAAAAAAAATAACCAGAACTAGAGGTAATGGAGACTCTTTCTCTCTTACTAAGGTCAAAGGTGATCCCCATTTGAGCATGGAGAAAACGTAAAATCCTCTAGTCAGTTGTTCCACCATTCGAAGTATCCTTGAAAGATAAATTGCCTAAGACGCTAATGCAATATGAAAAAATTAATAATAGCGCTAGAACTATATATCTTATCTTTCCTTGTTATATCATTCATCCAGCTTCTGAGTTTTCATTTTATACAAATACTAAACTATTCCCTTCAACACTACCTATAATTTATTCTTATAGTACTTCTAATTATGAACGAATTTCTAAGGTTAACCCCCCTTTTGAGGGCACATCCCTCAAGTGATTTTGGGATCTTCTTTCTAATTAATTTATAACTTATGTGCCCTAATTATTAACTAACATAATATACTAACCCTATTAATAAGGGCACTTTCATAGGGGGGGGGGGGGAGGAGGGGGGAAAGGAGGTTATGCACCCTACCTACTACCTACCTACCTACCTACAGTGCTCTCTATAAACAAACTAGCTCCACATGCTTATCAGATACCAAAGTGGGATTGTGAACTCTAGTCTATTGGGTTTTCGAATTTGCATTTTCTATTTTAGTTCACCTTTAAGATTTCATTATTCCTTATTCCCCAGTAGAGTAGATAAGCAAAATCACACTCAATTTGGATCCACTCGTATGTTTTAGCAAACTCTATATTTTGGCTACCATTATTTATAAACCCAAACAACTCTAAGAACTCATCTCTTCTTCAGAACTAAAATACCAGGTTATTTGAGAAAACATGATAACTGGGTTTAAACAAGAATAATCATTCTCTTTAGTTTCTCTGTTTTTTTCATAGTTAGTTATACACAAAAATAAACGAAAAAATCCCTGTATCAATGAAACATAAGTACTAAAAATGCCCCAGAGGTATATTTACGGACATATATCAAACAGAACTACGGCAAAAATTAAAAAAAAACTCGAGGGAAATAGATTATTAACCTACAAACATCAAAACAAATGCTTCTCCTCAAAAAATCATTTCGCCGCCATATTCTGGTGTTGAACCAAGATGGTAGGACCAGCATTGTATCCACCATGACCATGCCTTAGTTAACCCAAAGTTTTCTGCTAAGATTAAGCCAGGCCAACAAGTGCAAGAAAAAGATCCGCGCTTGGAAACAAAACAAGATAGACCATTTTTAGATACTCAGCACCAGCATGGCA
>CATIWJ010101675.1:0-11163 GCA_949640765.1 Croton laevigatus
TCCTTCCCAAAATATTGACACATGTCCACTTGCCACCTCTTTTTAGAAAAATGACCAAATTACCCTTAATGAAAAACCCGGTCTACTTTTCAAACCGCGCGTTTTCTGAAAATTCTGTTACGCTTCGTTGCGACCAGTTAAGTCTCGAGATTTCATATTTATGATCAATTTTAGGCAGTATCAAGACCCTACGCAACTTTTTACAAAATTATGCTTAGGTCCCTAACACTGCCTCAGGAGCCCATTGAGCCTCTTTGGCCTGTCTTTGTCTTCGGACGCGCTGGTTATCCTTCCAAAACCTTTATTTATCATACATCTTCCATTATTTACAGTATTTACAGTTGTTTCACAGAGCCTCCCAGACTATCGCTCGACCTCGGTGCCCTGTTGGGTCCCGTGTCGTGCGTGCACTTAGTGCTCACTTAGAATTCCTGGAAAAGAGGACGTTACAAGAAGGTTTAGCCTTGAAATACTTATAGTGCAAATTTGACAATTTTTGCTTTTCTTTTGAGGACCATTCGGCCTAACTTAATGCCTAAAGGAGGGAGTTCATTTTTTTTCTTGTAAAAATTGTTTTTGAACACCTTTCAATATATTATGAAGGTAGGAGAAAACCCTACCTCAAAATGCTTTCTAGATATTTTATGAAAATTCCTCAAAGTTTATGCTTAATTAAGACAATTTTGTATGTTTAGTTTCAAATCAATCCTTTCACTACTCAAATGACTTTTTTGGCAATTCAAAACATGTTTATACATCATTTAAACATAAATACACACCATTCAAGAACAAAGGCCATTCGGCCATATCATGGAATTCAAAGAGAAATTGGAAAATTGTATAAGTTAAGGTACGAAACCTTATTTTTGGACTTCCTTTAGCTTTTTAATGCCTTTCTTCTACCTTTTCCTCTTGATTTCCTATAAGAATCACATGTTTATTTAGTATCTAAAAACCCTAGATTATAAGAACATAAGCCTATATGGCAATCTCTTGCAATTTCTATTGAAATTTCTAGTTACATAAGCTTAAAACACAATTTCCCATCATTTCTCAACTTCATCTTCAACCTCTTATATGAACCCTAACTTTTTCCCTGTTCCACCATTTTAGGGTTCATGTGAAGGATAAAGAAACTCATGATTTAAGCCAAGAATCTTGTTGTAGGAAGCAAAGAACTTAAAAACTTAACTTAAAATCATGAAATCAAAGCTTGAAATGGAAGTTTACCTTAGTTTTCTTCTTCCTCTTCCTTTCCTCTTCTTGGCCGAACTTCTCCCATGGAAAACAAGGAATTTTTGTTCTTCCTTATGTCTTAAAACACCTTTAATATGTTGATATTTATTTTATTTTTGATTTATTTAATTTCTTGAATTTTGATTGGTGGAAAATGCTTAGTCATTAAGTTGATTGGCTAGGAATGAACCAACACATTAAAAATAATTTCTTATAACTATATTGGTGCCTAAACTTGTACCAAATGTTCATTAGCCTCCTCCTTAGAAAAATGACCAAAATACCCTTTAAGAAAAACCCGATATATCTTTCAAACCGTGCGTTTTCTGAAAATTCTGTGATGCTTCGTTGCGACCAGTAAACTCTCGAGATTTCATATTTATCATCAATTTTAGGCAGTATCAAGACCCTACGCAACTTTTTACAAAATTACACTTAGGTCCCTACTACCTCCTCTGGAGCCCATTGAGCCCCGTTGAGTTTCTTTGGCCTATCTTTGCCTCCGGATGCGCTTGTTGCCTTTCCAAAACCTTTATTTATCATAGATCTTCCATTATTTACATTATTTACAGTCTCCTCTCAGGGTTTCACAGATTGACACCCGACCTCGGTGTCCCATTGGGTCCCGGGTCGTGCGTGTACTTATCACTTGCATAGAATTCCTGAAAAATGGACGTTACATACTAGGCTTATCCACTACTTATTCATACTCTTCAAAAAGTGCATATAAAGATTTTTTAACCGAATAAAACAATTTGGTTCCCTTTGCCTCATCATGTGTTTTTTGTGGCAAAGCCTCCATGTAATTCATTTTGTCCCTCGGATAAAATATGGAAGTTAAGTAGATGAGCTTGTTCATTCTACTGGAATCACCCCAATACTTGTCAAACTTCTCTTTCATGATTACTCCCATACTCGTCAATGAGTCATCCCCACTCTTCATCTAAGTTTGTAATATCCAATCAACGGTACTTAACTGATTAAAAAATAAGTTACTAATGACATATAAAGTACCGGATATATGAAGAGTCGTGTCATAAAAGACTTTTAGAAGATCCGCCATTCTTCTCACTTTCCTCCAATCATCACTCTCAGGTTGGCCTAGATTTTTTTTTCAGGGACGACTTATAAAAGGGATTCAAATCGTTATATAATTCAAATGCTTGCTCATACTTCTCAGCAGCCCACAACATTAAGTAGATGGAGTTTCACCTAGTAGGTACGTCTAAACACAATCTATGATTGTAATCAACTTTTTCTTGTAAAGCAGCCTCTTTGAATCGTTTTAATCTAGCGAGAGATAACCTGACGTACCTAATTGCATTTCTCACCCTCATAATGGAAGGATCAATTTCCTTCAACCTCGTATTCATAACTAAATTTAAAATATGAGCAATGCATTTCACATGAAAATAAAGTCCATTTGCAACTGTTGTTTTCTTCTTATTAAGTTTGTTCTTCAAATAATCAGTTGCAGTATCGTTCAAAGAAGAATTGTCAACAATTACAGTCATTATCTTTTCAATCCCCCATTCTAAAAGGCAACCCTCAATAGCCTTACCAACCGATTCTCCCTTATGACTATATATTGGACAAAAACACAACACTTTCTTTACTAATGTCCAATCATCAGTGATATACTGTGCAGTAATTACAATGTAATTAATTCTTTATATTGAAGTCCAAGTGTCAGTGATTAGGAAAATCCTAGATGTGAAAGATTTAAAGAACTATTTTAATCTACTTCTCTCATCTAAGTATAGCTACCAAATATCACGAGCAATAGTAATACTAGGCACCTTGAATCTATAATTCATTTGCATGCAAAAATTTCTAAACCCCTGCCCCTCAACAAATTTAAAAGGAAATTCATCAATAACAACCATTTGAGCTAGGGCCTTCCTAATCACTTCAGGATCATATTTTCATGTAGATAGTGTCCCCATTCCAGATTTATTGTCAGAAAATGATTTGTGCAATGATAAATATTCTTTCTTAGTTTCCTCATTGTGTGGGTTTTTCATACATCTAGTGACATAAGCATTCAAAGCACTAGTTCTATTATTTTTACCATCACAACGAAATTCTTTATCGCAATAATTGCACTTACATTTTGTACGATCATCTGGATTTCTTGTAAAATAATCTTAACATTGCGATTTATTCTTCATCTTCTTGGTTGGTGGTTGCATATTACGCCCAATGTTGTCAACTCCACCACTCTCATTAGTATTACTCCCCACGGATGGTTTAGTTTTGTTGACACCGCTATTGGAATCAACATCCATAGTTTATCTGGACGATCAATTCACAAAGCATTTTAATTAACATAACATAACATATGACAAAACATAACATTTTAATTAACCATAATTTATCTTTATTCATATGACAAAACATAACATAACATATGCATTCTCCAATTATAATCACTCCAAAATTGCAAATTTCAGCATGAAAAATAAACCATCGTAATGAACAAACAAATCAACCGCAATATATTGTTTTGCACATCTTATTTCAGCATCAAATAACAGACAGGAACCCTAAACATAATCAGAAAAACCCTAAATAGTCACCATCAATCCAGTATAGATAAACAAAGCTAACACTACTTCAAATTGTCGAAACCCTAAATAGTCACCATCAATCCAATGAAAAGAAATGACAAAATAGAATACCTTAGTAGCTAAATATACGAATCCTAAGCAGTGAAATCAAAAAAGATTTTTACTGAAAGCAACAACAACAAAAATTAGAAAGCGAAATTAGTTCATTTCATTTGTTTTTAGTTCCATTGTACATTAATATAGAAAGTTGGCGGTTGTAAACGAAAAATACATGGCGGTTGTAAACGAAAATGAAGTCAGAAAAATACATCAAAACAACTGAAATAAACAAGATAATGAAAATAATGAAAAACTCGTATGAAGGACGTTGATATGGCGGTTGAACGTCGGTCTTGTTGACGGAGGGAGGAGAACGGGGCGGCGGGATAGACGGTGCTTAGAGAGCGAAGCGGCGTGGTGCAGCGATAAACAGATGAAGGACGGCACTGGTCTGGTGGTTTGTGAGTGAGAGATTCAAAATAAGCAAAGGTTGCCAGCCTTCTTGAAGGAGGAGGGGAACAAGGAGGCGAGATCGACAAGCGGTGCGGCGGCAAGGACGAGATGAAGGACATGGCGCAGCGCTGGTCTAGTGGTTTGTGAGTGAGGGATTCGAAAATGAGTGAGTGAAGAGAAGAGATGAGAAAAACGAAGGCTTAGGTTTAGGGAATTTAGGTTAAGTTTTCGGCTGGACCAAAACACCCCCTAATTCGGTTCAGTTCGGTTCACAGACCATCAAAACTGACTACCGATGGCTAGGGGAGGAAGAAGATAGAAAAATTTTAAAACAGACCCTCATTTTTTGAGTTTTTTCAAAATGACTTATAACAATTATATTTTAGTTCTTTAATCGTTATCTTAACATAAAAAATAGGCAAAAAAGAGGGAAAATATTAATAAAATTAAAACGGAAGGAGATTTTAGTCTGAAAAAAAAATATAAGAAGAAAAATGTATTTTATATAAAAGTGAGGGAGGTTTTTATAAATATTCTAAAAGTTTAAATTCTTAATACTAATACAGTAAATATAAATAATTAAGTGAATTTATACTAATGAATAGAGACAAAGCTTCCGAACAAGAAATTAAATTTAAAATAAATGACCGATGAATTTGTGGAGAAGTAAATGTTTGGTGACATAATTATAGTCCTTTGGGAGACTGTGTGGTCTATTCAAGTTGTTGCGTAGTAAATGGTTCTTCAGAAACGTCACGTGAAACATACAGTACATAGATAAGGTGTGGCGAAGACTACATTATGTGGGACCCAATTAGCAATTCAAAAGCATAAACAAGACGTCAATTTCCGAATATTTTATGTGGGACCCACTCTTCACTACATTATGTTGCAATGCACTGGATGCAATCTATAAGAAGAAGCACCAACATTATCATTTTGCAATAACTTAAAACATTTCTGAACTTCCTATTCTGAATAGCTCCATCCTTGTTCTCTCAAAAATAAAATGGCTGACCTTTTTATTATTGCTGGAAAAATCATTGGAACGATAAGTTCTGGAGTCTTCAAGGAGATTGAGTTATGGTGGGGCATGAACTATGAGCTTCAAAAACTCAAGGAAACTGTTTCAACGATTCAAGCTGTACTTCTGGATGCAGAGGAGCAGTACTCAAAAAGTAATCAAGTCAAGCTTTGGCTCGGGTTGCTGAAAGAGGCTGTCTATGATGCAGATGACTTCCTGGATCTTTTCTCAATACAAGCTCTGAAGATACAAATGATGACCGGCTGTAAGTTGTGGAAGGAGGTAAAGATTTTCTTTTCGTGTTCCAATCAGTTTGTTTATGGTCTTATAATGGCTCATAGGATTAAATCCATCATAAAAAGATTAGATGAAGTTGCTGAGAGTAGAAAGTTTCACTTAGAGGAGCGTCGTGAAGAAAATGTGGATAGGATCACAGGGGAACGGGAGCAAACTCATTCCTCTTTGCCACGACTAGTTGTTGGTAGAGAAAATGATAAGGAGGAGATAATAAAAGTTTTATTATCTGATGACTCACAAAACAATGTTTCTGTCATTTCAATAGTTGGAATTGGGGGCCTGGGGAAAACCACACTAGCTCAACTTTTGTTAGATGATTCACAAGTTGAAACTCACTTTGAGCTAAAACTGTGGGTGTGTGTGGGTGAATGTTTTGATAAAAAATCAATCCTAGAGAAAATCTTACAATCTATAGATGAGAGTAGGAAACCTGGAGGTCTAGAAATGAATACATTGAAAAACCAGCTTCATACATGTATTAATGGGAAAAAATACATGATAGTATTAGATGATGTATGGAATGAGAATCCTCAAAAGTGGTCTGAGTTGTTAGATTTGTTATATGGGGGTGCTAAAGGAAGTAAGATAATCATAACAACTCGTCTTAGGAATGTTGCGAGGATAGCTCGGTCAGTCTTAGTTTATCCATTAGAAGGGTTGTCAGATAACGAGTCTTGGGACCTCTTCAAGGAAGTAGCATTTGTAGGAGGGGAGGTGCCTAGTGCTAATCTATATGAAATTGGGAAGGAGATTGTGAAGAAGTGTCGGGGGGTTCCTTTGGCCATCAAAACAATAGGTGGCCTCTTGTATTCTAAGGAGTCTGAGGTTGACTGGCAGTCTTTCAAAGATGAACTCTCTACCTTAATCAAGCCAGGAGATAATGACATTCTAAAAACTCTTGAGTTGAGTTACAATCACCTCCCTTCGCATTTAAAGCATTGTTTTGCTTACTGTCGATTATTTCCAAAAGATTGTCGAATCAATGTGAAAACATTGATAGATCTTTGGATAGCACAAGGATTTGTTCAATCTTCAAATGAAACCCCGAGTCTCAAAGATATTGGCCTTCAATATTTTAAGGAACTCCTTTGGAGGTCATTTTTTCAAGAAGTGGAAGAGGATTATTTTTCCGACATATGTTCTTGCAAAATGCATGATTTAATGCATGACCTTGCTATTTCTGTAGCCAGAGGAGCTATTTTTGTAGCCAGAGGAGAGGCCGGTTCATCAAATTCAAATATGCCTTCTATTGATGAGAAAACTCGGCATGTATCAATTGATTTTGCGTCAGGGTTCAAAAAGCAGGATTTACATTCAATTTGTAAAGCAAGGAAGGCAAGAACATTGCTCTTAGAAAATGAATATCTTTCCAAGGTAGATGAGAGGTTTGGAGAAGAAGAATGCTATTTGATCTTTTCAAAATTGAAATGTTTGAGGGCACTAGATTTATATGGCATGGGGATTGAGAAAGTGCCACACACCATTAATAAATTGAAGCTTTTAACTTATCTTGATCTTTCGTATAATGGTGAAATGAAGAACCTTCCCAACTCAATGTGCAGTCTCCTAAACTTACATGTGCTTAATGTCGATTGGTGTGCAAACCTTGAAGAACTGCCAAAGGACATTAGAAAGTTGGTAAATCTTAGGTGTCTTAGCATAAGAAACTGCTGGAAGTTGACTCACATGCCTCGTGGGATTGGGGAATTGACAGGCCTCGAGGCATTATCGGATTTCGTAGTGGACAAGAAAGGATGTGGTGCTGAGCTCAATGAATTAAGTAACTTGAAAAACTTGAGAGGAAGTCTGCTCATAAGAAACTTGCGGTATCTGAAAAATCCTAAAACACAGTTTGAAGCTCTGAATCTCCAAGACAGGCGTTACATTCTACATTTGGAGTTGGATTGGACATCATCATTTTTAGATGAATGTGGTGAAGAGTTTTTTGCTAAGGACATTGAAATTGATGAAATGGCAATGGAAGTGTTTCAACCACACCATAATCTGAAAAGACTCTCTTTGTCTTCCTACAAAGGAGCCAAGTCTCCAAGTTGGCTTCCTTCTCTAACAGCTCTGGAGATATTGGATCTGATTAAGTGCAAAAACATCCTATGTTTGCCTCCATTAGATCAATTCACTTCTCTCAAAAAATTGCGGCTTGGTGAATTATCTAATCTAGAGTATATAGAGAGTAGCAGGACAGAATCATCCTTGGTGGAACTCTATATCTGGGACTGCCCCAATTTAAAGGGATGGTTGAGAGGTCAGAATGGTAATAGCAGGACAGAATCATCACCAGCAATGACAACAGCAACCGAACTCCCCTGCTTTCAAGGTCTTTCCAACTTGTCGATAGCAAGGTGCCCTAACCTAAATTCAATGCCTTCCTGCCCATCCATTGAAAGTCTGAATTTCGGAGGCAGCAGCCTGAAACAACTGGAGCAGCTTCTCAAACCAAGCATTTCAGTAGCAGAACGTAACTCTTCTTCTCCTCTCTCTCAATTGAAAGTGATGAACATGAGTGGAATCGACGAGGAAGCATCCGTGCCAGGGGAATTGCTACAAAAAATCACTTCCTTAACAACACTAGATATTTCTTCTTGTCCCGCAATAGTGAGAATGGAAACCCCACCTTTTGTTCTAAGAGGTCTCCGTACCCTTCGTTTATCGCGAATGTATGAAATGGAATCCCTGCCAAATTGGATGCAGCATTTGTCCACTTTAAAAAGCTTGGAGTTGAGCAGTTTTCTTAATGTGGCATCTTTACCAGAGTGGATGAGCAACCTCACCTCATTGCAGGATTTAAAAATTACGGGTTGCCTCCTGCTGTCAGAAAGATGCAAAAATAACGAGAGTGAAGAATGGCCTAAGATTGCTCATATCCCCAATATTGAAGTTGACTGGTCGAGGATACAACAGAATGGTTGCTACATCAATTAGTAGAAGAAGAGACTAACCTTAGGTACAAATAAACTTCTCCTTTTTGGGTTTCTTAAGTTTTGTTTTGGAAGGAATATCATGAAACTTTGAATTTTCATTAATATGGATTGATGTTTAAAATTGCAGGAATGTAAGAAGTAGCATTTCTCACTTCTCAAGCTGTAAACAATCCCTCTTAGAGCCAGAACAGTTGTTCATTCTTCGTATATTTAAGGTAATAACGAAAATTTAAAAGTGGATATAATTTGCACAGATTAAATCTAATTTTGCTCTTTACTAATAATATTTCCCTTCTCTTCCTCTTTCAGGACCAATTGCATTGCTGCCATATTCCTTGTTTTGTGGATTGCCATCTTCTTCAATTCATCGTCTTTTTTTTTTTTTTTTCCATGTACAATATTTGCTGTGAAGATGTAATATGTAGTGAACAATTATGTTTATAGTCTATAATGCAGGTTTTTTCACTTTACTTATTTTAATCTTAGGTTTGTAGATCTATTGACCTTTTAAGTTCAAGTTTTTCCTAGTTTAATTATTACTAATATTATTAATTTTAATGACAAAAATATACCCTTTTTTTGGTTAATACAGTAATTTAATGTTCAATTAAATATCACTATAACAGCCACTCACTCTCACTTGTCATCTTCTTCCAGATAGATGAACATGTTGATTAGGTGAAACAATCTTCTTGTTATGGAATTCGATATTTAATATAATTTATTCAAAACTTTTCGTGTTGTCCTAACTGTTTAAAAGAAAAAAAATATATTAAAATTTATTTTATTAGACCTAATTAATTAATTAATTAAATTATTTAGTTATTTAATTATTAAAAGAAAAAAAATAATATCCAATTAGTTTGGATATGGGCCGAAATAATGACCAAGTGAAGTGATGCCTTTGGTTTAATATATCCATTTTGAATGAATATCATGTGAAGTGTTCACTTATGGGAAAAAAAAAAAACACTAATTTTTTCATTTGATAATGATGACAAAACCAAAAGTGATGATTTTCGTTTGTTGAACATTAAAAATTTCGTTGCTATTCCTAAAAATGTAACAAAGAAAATTCTTAAGATATTCATGTAAATCATAAAAAATTACATTATACGAAAAAATTAAAATTTTTAGAATTTTATTTTATTTTTTAAATTTCAATTGGATAATAAAGTATCATCAAAAATTCAAAATTATCCATTTAATCACACTTTTATCCAATATATTTCAATTTTAAATTTAATTTAAATTTTTGTTTAAAATTTTTATTTAACTGAAATTTAAAATTATAAATGTTGCTATACTAGATTATTTATAGATTATTTATTTCAAGTTTTTTATTTAAATATGTTTATTTTCAGTTTTTGGGTAGTATAATAAAATTTACTTTCAGATCATTCACTTTTACATAAATATATTATTATAACCCTTAATTCTACTGAAATATACTGTAAATCAGCTGTTGATCTCTTCCAATACTGAAACAGCCCCTTTGGATAAGTTACAGCAGAACGTCCAGATTCTCTATCGTTTTTGACACCCAAAACGACGTCTTTCACTTAGAAGTCTGCATAACAATTGTAGATCCGACTGTTAGGGTTCAAATGGGTCTAGGCTGAACTTGTTTTGACATTTGGAGCTCCAGATATGACTTATACAATAAAACCCGTTGTGCCTGTCCATACAGCATCTAATTTTTGAATTCAAAGCTTGATTTGATTAATATGGAGGCTAAATTGACTATCGATCCTTTCTTGACATTTGTAAAATTTTATCTCATCTTTCTAACGAATAAAATGGATTTTAATTTGGAAATATATAACTTCAGATATTCCTGAAAAACCAAACAAATGTTAAAATAATAAAAATGCTGAAAATTCCTTCTCTTTTTGTCATTCCTGCCCGATTTCCGTTCCTTTTCATAATAATGCTCGATTATGACCTAAAAGATAAAAATTAACAAAATAAGTGCTTTAAAGATAAATTAATTACTAATTAAGACCAAAATTAAATGATAATTCCATATAAAAATTATATTTAATTTAGCACTTATCAACAAAAGACCAACTCGTCAATCTTTTAGAACTTACAGCGCCGCCATGCCGCTTCTTCAATGGATGTCCTTCACCAGAGGAGGGCTAATTCTGGCTAAGACCCGACGCCGAGCCTTCCATTGGCAACAACTCCTCCTACGGTGGATCGGTGGTTCTGCTTTGCTAAGGCTAATGAAGAACACTTTTTCGTTCTTCCAGTTTCCGTTAATTTATTTATTTTATTTAATTAAAACAAATTTAATCAAAGATCAAAATTTCTAGAATAGATCTAAAAACAAATTGACAAGAGCAAAACGAATTTATTCATCTAAATTATAGCACAAAAAATTAATTATTAAATTAATCCAATAACAAATCTCAGCCATACACTACTATGAAAACGGCCTAGAGAGACGCATTGCCTACAACGCTTATGCTCCAACTATTGGACACGCATTTAAAAACCAAAAAATAACAGCGCTATGTTAAAGCGTTCCCTATTAGCGTCGTAATATTTGGCGCTAACTTTCCCGCTATTTGGAATATTTCGCACAGCTAATAGTTAATCA
>CATIWJ010101700.1:0-18953 GCA_949640765.1 Croton laevigatus
AAAACTCAATCTTAACCAAAACATTAAATCAAATTCAAACCCAACACAATTAATCAATCCAAATTATGAAAATCAAAAGAGATAGGAAAGAAATAAAATAAAATAAAATGCTAGACCAGAATTTATGCCCACAAAACAGTCTAGCCTCCTTTCCACGCTGCTGCTGTTCCTCATCGTTTTGATAGTGCCCAAAAACCAGCCCTGTTGTTTCCAATCGCCGACCAGCAGAAAACCCGTCCAAGCTCAGCCAGAAAATCCCCGTTCAGCCCCTGTTCTCGTGCCCAGCTGCTGCCTACTCTCCTTTCAGAACGCAACCTCCATTCCTCCTTACAACCAGCAGCCCGCTCCCTCTTTAAATCCTCTCTGTTCTTCACTTTTCTTTTCTTTTTTTTAATTTCTAGATATTCCTTTTCTTCACATCCAGCTGTTCTCTCTTTTTTACTTTAAAATTCCCTTTGAGCTGCTGTTATTCCTCCTTTAAATCATGCTTTCTTCTTTCCTTTACAGATCAGTTTCAGATGTGTTCCCTTGTTCCTTCACATTACAGCTGCCTCTGTTTTCTATCTTTTTTTTTCTTTTTCTTTATTTTCAAAAACCCCATAGTGCCCCTTTTTGTTGCCTTCATTTCTTTCCTTTTCCCTAATTCAAAACGCAAAACCTCTTGTGTTTTGATGAAAACATTAAGTTTAGTCCCTTAGCTTCTTTCATTTTCTGCAATTAACCCATACATTTCACAAATCCTTAATTTCATCCCTTATTTTATCCAATTTTAACCTGAAAATAAAAGTATAGGAGATTAGTTTTAAAATTAACAATTAACCACCAATTATATGAAAATTAAGCAATAAATCTCAATAAATATATATAATTTTAGCACAAAACAAATATATAATGTTTTGTGATTATATAAATGATGCGAATGAATATAATTGCATGGTGCGTGTCATAGGCTGGTTACAAAAGTTGTAATTTTTAAAATACGACCTGCGTGTCGTTAATTTTATTGTAAAGTTTTTATTTTTAATAGAATAGGATTTTATTAAAATTTGAAGACTTTGTAATAAAAATGAAGACCGAAGCCCAGTTGGTGTTCCATGGAGCCTAAGGAGAGGATGGTGCCTGAAGCTTGAAGTCTACATTAGATGTAGGGCTTAGCTTTAGTTTTTTTTTTCCCCATGACATGTCACATTTATTTTTCGCAATTTACTTTATATTACTTTCCCCATGACTTCCCCTAGGTGCGTTAGATTGTATTCGTGAAGTGGAAGTAGACATAATTGATATCCAACGTATGCTGGCGATGTGCCTAGGTGCGTTAGATTGTTATGCTTGAATGTTCGAATGTAGGTTTGACTTGACATGGGTAGTATGGTCCTGACCCTAGGCAATTAATGGGATCGTGCCTAACATTAGATGTTAATCTCATTTCATCCAAGAGTTATATAGAGATATAATTGGAAAGTGTTCCTACCTAAATAACCGAGTCCTGGTTAACAAGCCAAAGCTTGGCTAGGACAGAGTGAAATTTGGATCTTGGCCCACAATGATCACTAACACAAATTATTTTAAGGGATTTTTAATTTGATATTGTGGGGTAATTAATTAAAATTCTCATAACTAAAATCTTGAAATTTTTCTTTGTAGTTATAAGTGGCTTCTAACAACACAAACAATTTTTCCCTGAGATCAGTCCTTAAGGAGTACAACATCGATGAAATGAGTTTCATTGAAAAATCTCTAAACCTAAGAAATGTTCTTGGGCAGGAGAGAAAGCTAGAGGTCCTTGACCATCCTCTACCCGCTGAACCTGCTAGGGCTCAACACGTAAGGTATATGACTACCAAAGTGTTAGTTTCTTATAAGATGGCAGTTGGGACTCCGGTAAGTTCCCATGTACTCAACATGAAAGGGTATATGGATACTCTTAAGATGCTTGGAGTAGCTATCCCAAGGAGCCTAGCAACTGATCTTCTTCTAGGATCTCTTCCGGATATTTTCAGTTCATTTATAATGAGTTATAACTTGAACGCAATGGATAAGTCTATTGATGAACTAATAGGCATGCTTATGGATGTCGAACAGGACTTTAAGAAGACTGAATCCATTCTTATGGTTCAAGAGGGTAAAGAAAAGGGTGGAATAAAGAAGGAAATGGAAGATCTGAAGAAAGGTTCTTCAATTATCTTTGTTATAAGATCAATCTTTCTACTTCAACATCTTGGGTATTAGATACTGGATGTGGATCTCATATTTGTTCAAATGTGAGAGGCCTAAGAAATAGAAGGACTTTGATGGAAGGTGAAGTCGACCTAAGAGTTGGGAATAGAGACAGTGTTGCAGCCTTAGAGACAGGCGAATTTCCATTAACTTTACCTAACGGACTTGAAATTCTTCTGAAGAATTGTTATCATGTTCCAGCTATGAGTAGGAACATTATTTTCATTTCTAGTTTAGATACTAATGAATTTTAATTCATCATTGAGAATGGTGTGATTTCTATCTATCGTAAAGGCATATTTTATGGTAATGGTTACCTTAACAATGGCCTTTGTATTATAGACTTAGAAAGCGATAAGTCTGTTTATAACATCGATACTAAAAGGGTTAAGACTAACGAGTTAAATCCTACATACTTCTAACATTGTCGTTTGGGACATGCAAATGAGAAACGCATTTCAAGACTCCATAAAGATGGAATTCTTGGATCAATTGATTTTGAATCATTTAATACGTGAATCTTGTTTACATGGAAAAATAACTAAAAGCCTTTTTGATTTTGAATCATTTAATACGTGAATCTTGTTTACATGGAAAAATAACTAAAAGCCTTTTTAACAAACAAGGTGAATGAGCTAGTGACTTATTGGGCCTAATACATATATATGTGTGTGGACCATTAAGTACAAATACTAGAGGTGGTTACTGTTACTTCAAGACTTTCACAGATGATTTCAGCAGATATGGCTACATCTATCTGATGAGACATAAGTCTGAAACTTTTGAAAAGTTCAAGGAGTTTAAGAATGAAGTGCAAAACCAACTTGGTAAAAGTATTAAAGCACTTCAATCAAATCAAGGTGGTGAATACTTAAGCCAAAAGTTTGATGACTATCTTAAAGAGTGTGGAATAGTTTCAGAACTCACTCCTCTAAGAACACCACAATGGAATGGCATGTCTGAAAAGGAGAAATTGAACTTTATTGGATATGGTTTGATCCATGATGAGTCAAACAAGTCTTCCAACATCCTTTTGGGGTTTCGCCCTTGAAACTGCTGCATTCCTATTGAACAGAACTCCTACTAAAGCAGTAGAAAAGACACCATATGAGATATGGATCGGCAGAAAGCCTAATATGTCTTTTATTCGGATTTGGGGTTGCGAATCACATGTTAAAAGGTTAACATCAGATAAGCTAGGTTCCAAAACCGAGAAATGCTTGTTTGTGGGGTATCCTAAAGAAACTAAAGGATACTATTTTTACAACCCAAGTGAGAACAAAGTGTTTGTTGCTCACAAGGCTTTCTTCTTAGAAAAAGAGTTTATCTCTAAGAAGGATAGTGGGAGTAAAATACATCTTGAGGAAGTTATAGAACCACAAATTCCTGTAGAGGATAGTATGGAATTAGAAACAGATTCGGAAAGAGTTGTGTAAGCTGGATTTAGTACACAATTACCTAGAAGATCAGGTAGGATTCGTCACGAGCCTGAGAGATATAGATTTCTCATAACTGATGATCCAAGCATAGAGCTAATGGAGCAAGGTGAGCCCACTTCCTACCGAGAGGCTATTGAATCTCCAAACTCCAATAAATAGCTTGGAGCCATGAAATCTGAGATGCAATCAATGTATGATAACTAAGTATGGACTTTAGTTGATCCACTTGGAGGTGCTAAGGTCATTGAATGCAAATGGATATTCAAATTAAAGGCCAATGAAGTCTTCAAAGGTAGACTAGTAGCGAAAGGGTTTCGACAAGCACATGGTATAGACTATGATGAAACTTTTTCACCAGTAGTTGTGCTCAAATCCATTAGGATTCTTCTTGCCATAGCAGCATATTACGACTATAAGATATGGCGGATGGATGTTAAAACAACTTTTCTTAACGGAAACCTCCTCGAGGATGCATTTATGACACAACTAAAGGGTTTTGTTGATCCAAAAAATCCTAATAAGGTTTGCAAGCTTCAAAAATCCATTTATAGACTGAAGCAGGCATCTCAAAGTTGGAACCTTCATTTTGATGAGGCAGTCAAAGAGTTTGGATTCCTCAAGAACGAAGATGAGCCTTGTGTGTACAAGAATTCTAGTGGGAGTGTAATAGTTTTCTTAATCCTATATGTAGATGACATCCTTTTAATAGGAAACGACATCCCAACATTGTTAAGTGTTAAGCAATAGTTAGGGAAGTGTTTCGCTATGAAAGACTTAGGAGAAGCTGAAACAATACTGGGTATTAGGATCTGTAGAGATAGATCTCAGCGATTCTTGGGACTAAGTCAAGAAAAGTACATAGATAAGATTCTGAAACAGTTTAGAATGAAAAAATCCAAGAAAGGATTCATTCCTTTGTAACAGGGAGTTGTTCTAAGTAAGAAGGATTGTCCTTCTACACAAGAACAAAGGAAATACATGAGTGATGTCCCATATGCTTCTGCAATTGGTTCTATCATGTATGTTATGCTATGTACTAGGTTGGATGTAGCACATGCACTAAGTATGACAAGTAGGTTCCAGCAGGATCCGAGAGAACCCTACTGGTCTACAGTCAAAGGTATCCTTAAGTACTTACGAAGAAATAAAAGATATTTCTTAGTGTACAGTGGTTACATGCACTAAGTGTGACAAGTAGGTTCCAGCAGGATCCGAGAGAACCCTATTGGTCTGCAGTCAAAGGTATCCTTAAGTACTTACGAAGAAATAAAGGATATTTCTTAGTGTACAGTGGTTAAGATGAGCTCGTTGTAAGTGGTTACACCGATGCTGCTTTCCAGACAAGTACCGAGGATTCTCAATCTCAGTTAGGTTTTGTGTTTTGTTTAAACGGAGGTGGTGCTAGCTGGAAGAGCTCAAAGCAAGATACCGTTGCCGATTCAACTACAGAGTCTGAGTATATTGCTGCTTCGGAAGCAGCAAAAGAGGTAGTTTGGATTCAAAAGTTCATTGCTGGATTAGGAGTCATCCCAAGTGTCTTAGATCCAATTGAACTATTTTGTGACAATAACAGAGCCATCACACAGGCTAAGAAGCATCGGTCACACCAGAAATCCAAACACATACTCAGGAGATATCACCTCATTCGAGAGATCATCGATAGAGGAGATGTCAAAATTTGCAAGATTGCAGGCGAGAGCAATGTTGCTGATCCTCTGACCAAGCAATTAGCTAGGCCTAAGTATGAAAGCCATGTAAGGTCTTTTGGTCTTAGAATTATGCAAGATTGGGACTAGTGCTAGTGGGAGATTGTTAGTGTAAGCCCTAGCCCCAGCTCTTTGAAATTGGATTGTAATTTATTTATGAGAATAAAATTCATCAATTTATTATTTCTATGCGTAGTTATTTTGATGAATTTCCTTGAATAGTAATTCTTCTTTAGTTATCAGATACGTTATCTGGATAGTAAAACCTAGAGCAATAAAAGAATACTATTCTAAATATCCCTAGTCGATTGTTATCATGGGAGTGATAATAAACTAAGACTAGTATGTATTCTATGAGATGGTCTTGTTTTACAGATCATAGGATATGGGATATCAATTAGAGATACATAATACATGTTAGAGAACAGTGTATTGGATTGATCCACTTTTGAGAATACTACATGTGAAGAAAGAGGGGATTCGCATTTCAATCCCTAAGGTTATTCCATCCGTGAAAAAGTTTTCAGTGGGAAGGCCTACAGCAATCTAGTTTAAAGCACGATTCAAAGGTATATCCTTAAACATCCCTACACTTGATTGGGTTTATAAAATATGCTCTAGGGTTATTTTCATATAATTTATCGCTTCTGTTGCTTATTTTTACATGATTGTCATGTTTATTGCTATACGAAAATTCCAACAGCTCCCTGATCAGCTTAAGGATAAAAAATTGAATACCTAGGAACACATCAAATGAAGGTTGTAGGAGTTGGAATTTGCAAATTCCAAACACTGTCTCAATAAAATAAAATTAAAATTAGGAGGAGAAAAGAAAGAAATATATTTGCTAAGAAAATTTTTTTTATACTTTTAAAGTTTTTCTTTTATGCAGTTTTGCTATCAAATAGCGTCAGAACATAGCCCGTCGTTAAAACCCTACTCTCTATTCTTTCTACAACCTTGGTAGCAACATCTGTCGCTTAACAGCAATAGATTAACTAATGAATATTTGTAGCAAATTTTCTGCCCAGAACTTGCAAGATTCTTCTTAGTAGCTAATCTATAGTTGATTCGTTGCTATTTTGTAACTAATTTATAGCTCTTTTGTAATTATTCGTTATCTCATTCGTAGCTATTCCATATATATTTTGTAACTAATCCATAGCCAAATATTACTTCCTAAAAACATCTCCAATATTTCAATGCTACTTGAAGTTATTAATAGATAAAAAAACTGTTCTTATTTTAAAAATAATAAGAAAAATAAAATTTATTGCATTATTAAACATCCAAAACCTCCTTTAGATGGAATTTTAAACATCTAATGCCTCTAAATTCAATAGAATAATTAATACATTAAGTCGTTGGAAGCTAGCAGAGGTGGTAAGACATTTGCTTTCGAATCCTACAGGACTGAGGTTGAATTTCCCTATCCACATTCGAGTGCATGAGTTTATATTTATGTTAAAAAAAATTAATACATTAAAGCATTTCAAAAGTACAAAATAATTAGGAAAAGTTCCTTTATATTCTTCAACTTGTCCACTCCACCTGCAAAATTTTCCATTCCCTTCTCAATCACTAATGAGTAAAATCACCTTATTCTATTGCAAGGAACTGTCAGGACCAGATTTCATTGAAATTATTAAACAGAACATATACTGAAACTCCCATCCACTATTAGAAATCTGAAATTCACTATTTAACAACTGGATAAAAAAAAACAGTGATAGCTAATATAACTAAATGTTATTGCTCCTCCAAATGGAAGTATACATGCTAATAATATAATAAATGTGTAATTAAAATGATGAAAATATTGCATACAGCTGGCCTTTTTGGTAATTATTTTGTTACATGAGAAAAATAGATGATGAATGTCAGAAAAGATAATTTTGTTAGTCCAAGATCTCAACAGGGCAAAACAAAGTCCATATGTGCAGGGTGGCCGGTGACTGCCATGAGCTCACAATCAATTACGAGGGAATTGGCCCTTCTTCTTTGTCATAGAAGTCAGTACAGTCGCCCCACATTAGGTTGTACTATTAAACCTAAATTGGGGCTATCCACTAAGAATTATGGTTGAGCGGTTTATGAATGTCTTCGCGGTGGACTTTATTTTACAAAAGATGATGAAAATGTGAACTTCCAACCATTTATGCGTTGGAGAGACCGTTTCTTATTTTGTGTCAAAGCAATTTATAAAGCGAAGGCTGAAACAGGTGAAATCAAAGGATATTATTTGAATGCTACTGTCCGATTGAGCTCTCTCCACAGCAAGAGCTTCATAATTGTCACCAATATCATGTCCCACCTTCTGCTATTGTTTTTATCCTCCACCACCATTGCCACCTTTGCTTCTACTGTGGACTGCGCAACAATAAGCTATGAGGTTGTTGCTACTACTGCTGCTGTCATTTTCTGGAACTATTAAGTTGTGGCATTGAAATCATCTAAAGAACCAGAAGGAGAAGCACGTCTTTTGCAATCAGAATATCATGAAGAAACTCAACCAAAGAAATGGGAGAAAAAGGTTCATTGAGGGCATAAAGCAATAAAAAGACCTTCAACAAATAGCTGATAAATAGAAACATTGGTGAAAGGCAAATTATTTTCATTATAAGAAGATCTCATTGGTTGAATTTAAGTCCAAATACAAATATAAAGCATGAAAAAATACATTACTAGCTAACATTAGTATGGAAAAATACATTACTAACTAACATTCAACAGAATTTGAAGAGGAAAGAATAAACAAAAGAAAATGTCCATTTTATCTGTGTTTGAAGCTCAAACAAGAGGAGAAGACAGATAAAAATGAGAAGTTTGAAGAAAGGAATGTCAATGTATTTTCTGTGTATATTCCTCAACTAATAGATGGCTTATATAGCCATAGTACAAATAACTAATTTAGGCAATAACATAATTACAAGATTATTTACAAATATATAGCAAAACATAAGACTAAATGTTAGGACATTAGTGCACTAACTTGGGAACAATAACGGTAACTTCAACACTCCCCCTCAAGTTGGTGCGTAAATGTCATTCATACCTATCTTTCCAATGCAGTTGCTGAATTTTTTTCTCTTGATACTGCTTCAGTAAGAACATTAGTAAGCTGGTCTTCTGATCGAACATGGGGTACCTCAATAAGTTTTGCCTCCAACTTTTCCTTAATGAAGTGCCTATCAATCTCTACGTGTTTTATTCTGTCACGTTGAACAAGATTGTGAGCAATATTACATGCTGCTTTGTTATCACAGTATACTTTCATGGGGTATCTTACTCAACCTTTAAGTCTTGCATTAAATTTCTGATCCATAATAACTCACAAATTACTTTGGCCATTCCCTGATATTCTGCCTCAGTACTTGATCTAGCTACAACATCTTGTTTTTTGCTTCTCCAAGTAACTAGATCGCCTATCATCAATTGATCCTGCCCAATCGGCATCTATGTATCCTTTTATATCTAAACTGTCTCCTTTTGTGAACATAATTCCTTTTCCTGGTGATGATTTCAAGTAGCGTAATATTTGAATGACATCATCCATATGTTGCTCACTTGGTGAATGCATGAATTAACTAACAACACTTAATGCATAAGCTAAATTAGGCCGAGTGTGGGCAAGATACAGTAATCTACCAACTAGTCTTTGATATCATTCCTTGTTGGTAGGAACCTGATTTTGATACATACCTAACTTCAAATTTTCTTCCATAGGAGTGCTAACTGGAGTACATGTTGTCATTCCTGTTTCTTCTAATAAATTTAAGGCATATTTTCGTTGGGAGAGAAACATACCTTTACTTGATCTTGATACTTCAATCCCTAGAAAATATTTTAACTGGCCAAGATCTTTCATCTTGAATTCTCTGGCTAAATGTTCTTGTAATGCCTTTCTTTCATCCAGATCATTTCCAGTCAATATCATGTCATCAACATACACAATAAGAGCAGTGATTTTTTCTTTGTTATGCTTCAAGAAGAGAGTATGATTTGAGTTACTTTGTTTATACCTAAATGACTTCGTAAATTGTGTAAATCTCCCAAACCATGCCCGTGGAGACTACTTCAACTCATATAGTGCCTTTTTTTAATTTACGTACATATCTATTATCTGTAGCCTGCATATTACATCCGGGGTAAAAATTCCATATATATCTCTTCTTAGAGATCTCCATGCAAAAATGCATTCTTTACATCAAATTAATGTAAAGGCCAGTCAAAATTCACTGCCAAAGATAGAAGAATGCGTACAGTATTGATTTTGGCTATCGGTGCAAAAGTCTCTATGTAATCAACTCCATAAGTTTAAGTGTATCCCTTTGCTACAAGTCGAGCTTTGAATCGTTCAACACATGCAAAAATGCATTCTTTACATCAAATTAATGTAATGGCCAGTCAAAATTCACTGCCAAAGATAGAAGAATGCGTACAATATTGATTTTGGCTACCGGTGCAAAAGTCTCTATGTAATCAACTCCATAAGTTTGAGTGTATCCCTTTGCTACAAGTCGAGCTTTGAATCGTTCAACAGTTCCATCAGCTTTGTATTTTATGGTAAAGATCCATCTAAATCCAACAGGTCTTTTTCCTTCAGGTAAGTTAACTATTTCCCATGTTGAATTTTTTTTAAAAGACTTCAATTCTTCATTCATTGCTTCTTTCCACCTATGATCTTTTAATACCTCATGCACATCACTAGGAATAGAAATAGCAAATAATTGATGCATAAATAATTTATTTTTCTTTGATAATCTATGATCAGGCACATAGTTACTTAAAGGGTATTTTTGCTTTGAATTAAGTACAGGTTCATATGCTATTTTAGTAATCCCTCTTGTGACTCGATTTGGAAGTACCCTTAAAAGAGGTGGTTCAGATGTTACTTGAGATGGTTCAGAAGTTACTTGAGATGGTTCCGAGTTTGAATTGGATGGAGGAGACAATTGGTTACTTGATTCACTGTTAAATGGGGCAGCTGGTGATGTTCCCTCCTCAAGATTTTGACTATCCTCATTATTCAAAGACTGATTTTGATTATTCTCATCATTTTTAATATGCTCATTTGGTTCAATTTCATAACTTTGACCGCTCCCTTTTATCTCACCTAAATTCTCACCTTCACTGTCTAAATTTCCTTTATTCACCACTTCCATGGGGTTAAAAGAATGAATGAGAGTCTGCAATTCACTTATATTCTCCCCCTGAAGTGAAGACTGTGAAGTATGATAATACATTTCTTTTTCATGAAAGACAATATCAAGAGTGATAAATAATGTCCGAGAAGGAGGGTGATAGCATCTATAACCATTTTGATTACTACCAAATCCAACAAATACACATCTAAGAGCTCGAGGCTCTAATTTATTTCTTAAATGTTTATGAATATGCACAAAAGCTATACACCTAAAATCTTTAGGAAGAAGATTGGATGTAAGAGAGCACTTACAGACTTATGGAGAGTCTCAAAAGGAGTATGAAATTGTAACGTACTGGATGGGATACGATTGATAAGGTAGGATGCAACAGTGATAGCTTCTCCCCGGTACGTGATAGGCATATGAGCTTCAAATAATGAAGCTCGTACAACTTCTTGGAGATGACGATTCTTGCGTTCTGCAACTCCATTGTACTGTGGAGAGTAGGGGAACGTTGTTTGATCAACAATACCATGAGAATTCAAATATTGTGCTAATCTTGATTTACAAACTCACCGCCATTATCAGTACGAATAACCTGTATCTGAGTTTTATATTGAGTAGCTATCATCCTGTGAAAATTTTGAAACATTAAACTGACTTCACTTTTTGATTTCATTAAACAAATCCAAGTCATACGAGTATGACCATCAATAAATGAGACAAACCACCTTGCACCGCTTAGAGAACTAATTGGTACCGGTCTCCATACATCTAAATGAATTATCATAAATGGTTTTGGACTTTTATTCATGCTTACAGGAAATGGAACTCGGTGGCTTTTAGCCAATTCACAAACATCACATTTAAAATCTAAAGTGGATACTAAAGAAAATAACTTTGGAAACAATTTCTTTAAATAACCAAAAGATGCATATCCTAAACATCTATGCCATAACCAAATTTCTGAATTTTGAAATTCGTCAGGCTTATTAATTTTTTGCTAACTGATTGGAACTTGCAGGAATCAAATCAAGGTAGTAGAGCTTACCCTTCTAGTACCTTAGCCAATCATCTTCCGAGTTTGGATGTCCTTGAAAATACAAAAATTAGGCTAGAAAATCACAATGCATTGTAAAGCGCAAGTTATTTAAGCAATAGATAATAAATTATAGTTAAGATTAGGAACAACAAGAATAGTATCTAAATTTAAAATTTTTGTAATAGTAATAGAACCTTCTCCCACCACAAGAGGAGGAGTACCATTAGCTGTGGATACTATTGGCTGTTTGGAAGGTTTTATGGATTCTACATGATTAATATCACAGGTCATATGATTAGTTGCGCCAGAGTCAATTATCCATGCATTATTACTATTAAAATCAAATAAAGTTTTTCAGAGTTATCAGAGGCAGCAAGAGCTAAGGCTTTTTTGGGAACATTGTTGTTGGGTGGTTCAGCTATAGTAATGGAAGCTTGGTGGTTCAGCAAGAGCTAAGGCGCCTTAGCGGGATCCCACCATTCTGGATACCCAATCAACTCGTAGCATCGAGATTTTGTATGTCCATTGTCACCACAATGTGTATATATATGATATGAATGTGTACTATTATGATTTTGTAAACCAGATGACAAATATGGATCACTTGTACGATTCAAAGAATTAGACCCTCGGTCATTTTTTTGATGAGTTTTTTGAGGTTTAGCTCGACGAGCTAACATAACCGATGATTCAGATTTATTAGATTCACCATTCATTGTCATTCTGTAGACAAAATCTTGATGTACATATGCATACGTTTCTTCAAGATCCAATATTGGATCCTTTCTCAGAATTTCACCTTGAATCTGCTCAAATTCTGCATCCAATCCATTCATAACAATATGTACCCTCAATAATTCAATTGATTTTCTGTATTCAATAATATCATCAGGATCTTTCATTACAATCTTATCACGATGATCCAATTCTTGAAATATTTCATCAGACCCATCATAAAATGCTTTGGCAAGAGCATTCCAAATTTCACGGGCAGTGCATAATCGAATAAAATGCTTCATAATTTCTGGTGACATGGAGGTTAAAAACGAAACTTTAACCTTTTGATTTTCAGCATACCATTTGGTATAAGAAGTATCAGTTTCCAGAGGTGGAGGTGTTTTCCCAATTATATATTCAAGTTTCTCACGTCCTGCAATCTGCATCTCCATTATTTGGGACCATATGTCGTAGTTGGATTCGGTAAGGGTGACACTAGAATTGAAACCAGAATTATCTGTTTGAACATGTATTACAGGTGGTGCAATGGATGATGATGATTCAGGGGTAGATAATTCGGTTTTATTATTTTTTATGGTAAAGAAGTGAATGGTATGAGCCGAGGCTTTGATACCAAGATTAAAATGAGAAGTTTGAAGAAAGGAATGTCAATGTCTTTTCTTTATATATTCCTCAACTAATAGATGGCTTATATAATCACAGCACAAATAACTAATTTAGGCAATAACATAATTACAAGATTATTTACAAATATACAGCAAAACATAAGGCTAAATTTTATGACATTAGTGCACTAACTTGGGAACAATAACGGTAACTTCAACAAAGACAAGTCTGAAATTAACTGTAAACTCAAAATTACTGTCATTGTTGGGTAAAATTTTGTTTCTGTCCTTCAGATTTGCATACCTTTGCGCCAAATCCTTAAGGTAAGACACAAACCCGCCAAAATCCATCTGCATATCCATTAAAAAAAAATCTAAAATCCGAAAAACTGCAAAGTGTAAATAAAAAATAAACTACCTTTAAGTGATCGATCTCCCAAGGAATAGAAATGCCATTGGAAAGAGTAGAACAACTCAGAAGGCGCTGTTTGGCGTCGGTTGGATTTGGAGCATGGGAAGAAGAAGAAGAGGTAAGAGAACGTTCTTCCTCTTTTAAAATCTGGTTTAAGAAATCTGCGTCCATTTTCCGTTCATTTTCTAGTGCAGGGTAGAACTCACCCCAAAAGCTAGCTCAGGAAGAGAGGGCGCCCATACACTTATATAGCCCCAAACCACCGTTCTTCCTCTTTTAAAACCTGGTTTGAGAAATCTGCGTCCATTCTCCGTTTGTTTTCCGGTGCAGGGTAGAACTCACCTAAAACCTAGCTTAAGAGGGGAGGGCGCCCATACGCTTATATGGCCCCAAACCACCCAGCTCCGTTCATTTTCTGGTGCAGGGTAGAACTCACCCCCAAAAGCTAACTCAAGAGGGGAGGGCACCCATACACTTATATAGCCCCAAACCACCTAATACACAACTGCAAGGCCGGCCCTGGGCGAGGGAAGACAGGGCACCGCCCAAGGTCCATTATTGAGAAAATTTTCAGCCTTCAAAAAGAAAATTAAAATTGAAAAAATCATCAATTGCATGAGAAGATTTCGGCATCTCCGCTCCACTTTTCTTCTGAGAATCTCCCCTCATTACTACCGTTTCAATTCTCAAAACCAACTCCATAACTTTCCTAAATAATAGGACATTCCAGATTCTCGAAGTAAATCTTACTTGTTCTCATTTTGATGATAATGGAGATACCCAATCCGCTGTATATACTGTGTTCTTGCCAATTCTTGAGGGTGATTTTAGGGGTGTCCTTCAGGGGAACAAAAGGAATGAGTTGGAAATCTGTCTCGAAAGCGGTAGAAGAAATTTTTATTATTGTTGTTGTTGTTTTTTTGATTGGATTTGTGTTCAGTTATTTTAGAAAATTTTTTCTTGTTGATCTGAAATATATGCTTATTTATTATTCTGTAGGAGATTCTGCTGTTACAGAATTTGAAGGCAGTCATTTGGTTTTCATGGCCGCTGGATCAGATCCTTTTGATGTCATAACAAATGCATTAATGTAAGTAAAAGATTCCAAAATCAACTTTCTTGCCAATTATTTATTTATTTTTAGTAATACTTTATAGATTAGTTCTATTGAGATGTACTTTTTTAATTGGGTATGTACGCTTAATATTAGTTAATCACAGATATATTAAGCTTAATATAACTAATTAATTAACATTAGAAGAGCTCATGTGTCCACGTGATCACAGATTTTTAATCTATTTTAGTGAAACTACTTTTTTATTTTAGGAGTAAATTAATGTGAATATTAAAATAATGACCATAGATTCTGTTCTTTGTGCCAGTTTTATCACGGGATTGTGATTGGAAAGGCCTATGGTGGATGTTCATGTTCTTATGTTTTGTACTACCTCCGTTTTCATGATATCTTTATATTTCCGTTTTGGGGTGTTTTTTTTAGATTGTTTACATCTCCATTTATAGTAAATTTTGTAATTGTTTATTATTATTTTTTTATTGGTATTGGTGAAAAAGTAAGTTTTTTAAAAAGTTATTAATTGTTTATTATTATTTTTGTATTGGTATTGATGAAAAATAGATTTATATTGATATTGGTGAAATAGTAAATGTAAAGAAATGAAAAAAACAGAGGTAGTATAAATGAACATGTATTTCCTTTGCTTTCATAAGTTTCACGAATTCAAGAAAATCAAACAAAATTCATTTATGACAATATATTGGACAAGATTGCCTTAAAAGGATAGCATTTACATATTAATTTGTTGACAAACTCAAACTTCGAAATTACAGGACTGTAGAAAGACATTTGCAGGCCTTTTCTTACCGTGGAAGAAAGAATGTATATTTTTCTCCTTGATTCCTCTATTGGGTCTTATGTTGTTTGGATTTATCTTATTTGGTTTTAAGTGTTTCATGCTTTATGGTTCAGATGCCAGACATGCTGAATTGGTTTGGATGGTGTACATGGAATGCCTTTTACACTGATGTCACTGCAGAGGGAGTAAAGCAAAGACTAGAAAAGTTGATATTTTTATTTTAGAAGTATAATATTTTCATGCACCTTGGATTTCGTACTATTTAACTGGTGATTCTTATTTGATACTCATAAAATGGTGATTCTTGCAGTTTAGAGAAAGGTGGAATTTGCCCAAAGTTTGTCAAAATAGATGATGGATGGCAATCGGTTGGAAAGGACCTGACCAGTATTGAATCCAAAGCTGATAATACCGCCAATTAAACGCTTGTAAAAGCAAAAAGCTGAAAAGAAAAGCTCTTTGAGGTAAGAGTAAAAGGCAATAAAAGAAAGTATACTGCAAATTAAATCCAAGCCAAAAAGGTTGCAGGTCCTGTTTAGCAAAAAGGTCTGCCATGGAGTTGGAGCTTCTATTGATGTGAGAGAAAATCAACTCACTCTTTGAGCATACCTCACAAATAATGTTTTATATATATTTATATATTACTATCTCTGTTTTCATGATATGTTTATATTTCCGTTTTTGAGTGTTTTTTTGAGTTGTTAACATTTCCATTTATAGTAAATTTTGTTATTGTTTATTATTATTTTTTTATTGGTATTGGTGAAAATGTAAGTTTTTCAAGGGTTAGTAATTGTTTATTATTATTTCTGTATTCGTATTGGTGAAAAGTAGATTTGTATTGGTATTGGTGAAAAGTGGATTTGTATTGTTATTGGTGAAATAATAAATGTAAAGATATGAGAAAAACATAGGTAGTAACAGGTATTTTATCTTAATTTTATTTTGATTGTATTCTAAGGTTCTTAAGGTATTTTTACTTAGCTCTTATTGTTTAGGTGGATTTGGTTCTCTTTTATGTTATGTAGCAGGTGCTTAGTTTACTGTGTAAGATAAGTTTTTCCTAAATTAAAAATTAATAAAATAAATTAAAAATCAAACCAAGATTCCTGATTCGGAGTTTTGAGGAAAAAAATAGGTTTTCGATTGTGTAGAAGTCATAGATATCCTTTCTAAATAAGTTTGTTAGTAACCTGTATTGCATTCAGCCGAAAAATACACACCAAACATAGACTTTTTTTTTTTTCATTTAAGAACACACACAAACCACGAATTGCGAAATGCAGAACAAGGCTGCATTCTACAAAACGACAACAAACATACATATAATACGTAATTCGAAATCGAAATATGCATGATGATGCTGAGTCTGTACGCAGGGCTCCTTATTTAATTATATATCATGCATATTGGCTTGGCATTTATATTTATTTTGCGATGGGATAGAGTCGATCGAAATTCAGAAAAATGAAGAGAGCGAATTCCAATAAGGGAAGGTCAGGTTTTTTGCCGAATTTCGCAACCGAATCAGCGGCAAGCTCTATCAAGGTATGTTCTCCTTTTTTTTCAAAAACTACTTCCCCTTTGAACTTTTCGTCAAAAATAGCTCCATCTATAATTTCTCCAGTAGGGCTCTTAATATCTGTAACTTCGAATTCCGCCTTTAGACCCGTCTCCACTTTTGTAAGCTTCATAACATGGACGAAGGCCTCTCGGATTGGCATATCTATATATAATAAAAATGTGAATTTAGAAGGAACATATTTGGTTAGGAAACTATATATAAAGAAAAAATTGCTCACCTTTTGTAAAAATGACCCCGAATTTTTCTACACATGGTTTTGGTAAGGTTCCGCATATTAGGATAGAGAAATTATTAGGTAGACCTGGTCTACCACGTCATCCATGCACCAATCCAATTGCATGATGACACATCAGCAGATGGTTAGTTAGGATAACTATCAGGAAAAAAAAATAAAAAGATATAACTCATCAGTATAGACTGTTTAGTGTTCATAGCCCTATCGAAACCCGCCATTTTTTTTATTTTTTTGTTATAGGAGAGAGTATTTTCCGGTTGATGGATGGATGCATGCATTGAAGCTCAACTTAAACATCTATTTATACTAGTGCTTCACCCCAAAACCAACGTCTCCATCAAATTATCTTGGCATTAAACAACCCTAACAATACTTGTTACATAATGTAATTTACCATTTGCAACGAATACTATAAAAATCTTGTAAAAATTCATTTAAACTAAATCATGCAATCACTTAATATTATTTTTTATATGTATTAAAAAACTATGCTGAAATGATAAATTACGTATATTACAATTTTAAATTATATTCTATTTTTTGTGATCAATTTTCTAAGAGTATGAGTATTTCTACATAAATTTTTTTTAAAAATTAATTTAGTTTAAAATACAAAAGATACGATTTTTCATCATATTATTGGTGTCTAAATATAAAGCTCAATTTTTAAGCGATAAATAAAATATAGATTTTATGAATACAAAAAATTAGTATTTATTTTTTTATGGCCAAGGAAAGTAACACATTTAATTTAGTATGAGTATTTCCTTTTTTTTTTTTTTTTTGACAAATATACGTCTACTCTACTCTCTATCTAAAAGGGAGGAGGGAAAGCGAATCGAATCCAAGCACGAAGGCTTGGTAAGGAAAGCACCTACCACTGGGCTACTTCCTTGTCCGCAATGGGATTTAAACCCACGACCTCAGGGTCGTTAGACACTACACTCAGCCACTAGACTAGATGGTTGTTCCCATAAGAAATTTAACTTTAGACTTTAGCTTTAAATTTTAATCGACAATATTTCTATTTTTAAACCAACAGTTATATCAAAAAATATGTTTAATTATTTGAAAATCCACAAATGAAAAAATTATATTACTTCCCCAACTTGTTTGGGACTAAGGCTTGTTGTTGTTGTTGTTGTTGTATTGCTCGCGATGTGCTTACTTTATCTCCACCGGTTTAGGGTCATCCTTTTTTAATTTTTTTTTTCCCTTTTTTAAATTTATCAAAATGATATTAATATTACCTCTGTTTTCAAAAAGTTGAGACTTCACACTATTCATCCATCTTTTTCTACATAATTTTCTTCCAATTCTACCCTATCAACTCATATCCACTTAATTTAAAAAGTAAACCCCACATATTTTTCACCACTAACTCACATCAAATCAATATAAAAAGTAGACCCCACATGCACTAAAATCCAAATCTCTCCCACTAAAAGGCAAAGGGTAAAATTGTCCAAATACACACAAATATACTAAAAGTCTCAATATTTTAAAAACTACCATTCAGATACAATCTCAATCTTTTAAAAACGGAGGTAGTAATAAAATATAATAATATATAATTAATTAAGGTTTTAGCGGAAAATTGCTTTTTTTGAAAAAAAAAGGATATAATCGTCCAACAAAAATAAAATCCAAATAAAAAAGTGTGTTTCGAAAAAAAAAAATAGTAGATTACGTTAAGATCTAGGGATAAAAAAGTAATTTTACTTTTTTTATTTAATTTGAATGTACAACTAGAATTTTACTAAAAATTGTTTTAAAATAATACATAAGGAAAATAAAAAAGATAAACGTGAACCATGAAGATTAGATGAACATAGGTCCTGTATACGCACATCTTTTATGATACATGAATCAAAATGTTTTTCTAATTTCCTAAAAAGCTAAAGAGTTAAACTGCATAACTCCAAAAGACATATATATCTTAATTATTTCCCA
>CATIWJ010101710.1:0-12544 GCA_949640765.1 Croton laevigatus
ATTCAGATCTACTTATCAACTACGTTGTGGCGTTCTTCTGACTTCGTTCCTTCAAATCCTTCGATCATTAGCGTTCTTGCTTTGTTAAGCAACGGGTGTTATAGGGGGTGGATTTTCCTTCGTTATTGGATTCGTATCAGAAAGTAAGAAACGTAATCCTAATCTCTTAAGGAAAACAAAAAAAAATAACAATTAAACAAACCCATGTGGTTCTAACCAACTAACTATGGAGGGGACCACCAAAATAAGCCTAAAATATTCAACAAACTTGCCAATCACATCAGCACCATGCCAAACACACCCAAATCTTCAGAACTTGCTCTCAGCATCATGATAATCCTTGGTTGAAGTTCCAGCTCCATTCTAACCTTCTCAAATGCATTTTCATTCAATTCCTTGCTCATTTGCTTTTGAACATACATTCCTAAGCTTGCTTGAAACTTCTTAGCTTTGTTTCATGTTAATGGACCTTGAGGAAGCACCAAAGGATCTTTCACTGTTCCTTGAGTCACATCAGAGGGCTTCCTTCACAATGGTATCCCATTCTTTTGTCTCCCCATCCCGCGTGCGGCCTAATGAATGCAAGCTCGTAAGCTAAGAAGCCACTGCCTTGGGTGTCTTAGTCGGAATTAGACTGAATCCAACCGAATCACCTCGTGAGCCAATCTAGGGCACGGGAAATTGATCCCATCATTTCTCATCCTTATTCACGATGAGAGTAGGAGAGGTGAAGCGAAGGCTGAGGAAGTAGCTTCTACAAAGTGTGAAAGTACAGACCCAGGCAAGCAAAGTTTGTTTGGCCAATCCCAAACTATACGTATTCATGATTGATGAGAATGTGAGGGGATAGGATTTCACAATTATTAAAACTTTCTTCTAAACTATAAAAAAAGTGCTTACTCTCTTTCAAAACACCGGATACGGTTATATCTAATTCTAGCACAACCTCTTATGTAAGAATCCATTCTTCTTAAACTTAAAAAAAGACTTGCAACGATTATTCCCACAGCTTCTTCTATACTAGTCTTCTATCCAAGAGCGCTGACTCTCGTTGCTGTTATTGCATCAAGCACGGGTTACGAAAGCAAGGGCGTTCAGGCTTTCCTTCTCAGATGGGGCCTAAGGACTGCTACTTTGATGAACGAAGCCTAAGGTCTTAATTCCTAATGCTACTCCTATTGCTATTGCTATTGTTACTGCTTTTGGTAATCGGCATCTTTCTTCAGAGGGGGATAGCCAAGAAAAGCTTTCCAATTAAATGAATGTGCTTGCATACACTTATATTCCTGCGGGAAGTGCGGGACTAATTGAATTTCATTCTTGTCTGCTAAGAGAATTATTCTTCCTCACAGCTTGCATTCGATGCTTCTGATTTCATAAGTACTTCTAACTGGGCATTCACTGAACTAGTCTCCCTAGGCGTCAGGAATGGAGGATTCTAAACCTTTATATTTCTAATGTAAAATCTGCAAACAACTCCTTCTTTTCCTTAGTGGCACAAGCCCTTTTGCTTGAAGCTCTAGCCCTTAATGAATGCCCTATTAGCCCTTCTAGCCTATTGGAAAGCTTAATTAAGAAAATAGAGTGGCCGGGATTCTTATATTTTAATTTAAAGACATCCATACGGGGAAGAAGGGCAGCATTCAAGATTTCATTTGAAAAGCATGTTGTCGGACTATCTGCAGCTAATTCATCAGCATCTGTTGGAGGAAGGATTAGAGGAAGAAAGCTGGGGAGCTATAACTAGAACAAGGAAGCTATTGGCTTTGAGGCCTAAGGACTTCTAATGAGAGTTTTCCTCGCCGTGTGAAAAGATCTCTCTTTCTTTTATGCTAGAAATCGTCCGGTATGCACTTCGATTATCAAACTGATAGGATCGTCCGCTGAAGGCTAGACTGCTTTTGCTGCTCTCATTCCTGGCATTTGTCCTTCTAAAAGCTTATTCGTCACAAACAGTCTTGCTAAGACCGGATTTGGCCACTTTAGAAACCCCCTAAAAGTTTTCTTTCTTTCTTTCATCGCTTAGATGTCAGTTCCTTTAACTGCTCTGGTATCGGTACCATTTATAGCTTCTTCTATGCCACGTGTGTAGGAAATTCGAGAACAGTTAGAGGGCATTCGTGCAAAGATCTAATCTAATAATTGATCTAGCCATTGTCTTAACAGCTAATGTCGTATGCTAAGAGTGGTCTTTCTTATTTCTTCTGGATTGAGGGACAGTTTTGGGCAATCAATAGGTTGAGTGACTGGATCGACAAAAAAGTATGTTTGAAAGTGAAGCCGATTCATTGCATCTTAAGGTAAAAGAAAAGATCGTGATGCGAATCAAAGAGTGGTCAAGGATCCTTTAGTGCTTCCTCAAGGTCCATTAACACGAAGCAAAACTAAGAAGTTTCAAGCAAGATTAGGAATGTATGTGCAAGAGCAAATGAGCAAGGAATTGACTGAAAATATGTCTGAGAAGGTTAGAATGGAGCTGAAACTTCAACCAAGGATTATCATGATGCTGAGTGCAAGTTTCCAAGATTAAAATGCCGTTTTACAAGGCTGGCGTGTTGGCATGTTTTGGGCGTGTATTTTGGGCTTATTTTGGTGGTCCCCTCCATAATTAGTTAGTTAGGACCACATGGGTTTATTTATTTGTTATTTTCATTTTTCTTTAAGAGTTTAGGATTAGGTTTCTTATTTGTCCTTATTAGAATAGGGTTTCCATCTTTTGTTAAGGCTTCACTATATAAGGGCCTTTGATATGTATTCTTGGGGAATCAATCAATCAACTTTTTGAATTTTAATAGAGAATTATTCTTCAAGAATATTCCAATTGCTTTTCTTAGATTTAGGGTTAATTCTTGGATTGCATCACAAATTCAGATCTACTTATCAACTTCGTTGTGGCGTTCTTCTAATTTCGATTCTTCAAATCCTTCGATTATTAGCGTTCTTGCTTCTTTAAGCAATGGGTGTTAAAGGGGGTGGTTTTTCTTCGTTGTTGGAATTCAATATCAAATCGTATGTTGGAGTTTGAGACTCAATGTCATAAGATTTCGTGTCAATGGGATTGCTTAGTAGACATCAAGTTCGCGATGCATGACTGCGCGCTCGCGGCTTAAACACCCAAAGGTTTGTAGAAGCTATTGAATCTCTCGTGGCGTAGTGAGCACGTCTGCAATGGAAACACCGTTGCTTGTCGTGTCCACGACGCATGGAGCGCGTTCGCGATGACCTCACTAGGTTGTTGCGACTGCTTATGCTTCGTGCATGACGACACCCCATTTTCTGTGTAACTTGAGCTCATGACATGTAATAGTAAACAATGGTTAATAGACTTAAACTTTGGAAAAGGCATGTTATGAAATTTTAAATTACAAAAATGAGATTAAAAGTTATAAGACCAAAATTTGATATAAGAAACTGAACCCTAAAGAATTTAAGATGGACAAGATCCAAGTAAACATAAAAGCGATTGTATAAAATAACAGTGTTCCATAAAATAGTGATTACAAAAACAAGCGAAGATGATAAGGAACTACAAGAATAAGCATAAATAACTTATTAAACAAATAGTAAATAAAGGCTGAAAAATGCCAATACGTAAATAAGTATGGCTCACCTTGGTAATACAGACTGAACTGAGGATCGGATAAAGATTTGATGATGATATTGATAAATGTGTCTACAAAGGGCACAAGATTATGATATTGATATCGTCTACAAAGGGCACAAGGTTATGATATTGATATATGTGTCTACAAAGGGCACCAAATGATAACAATGATAAACGAGTCTACAAAGGGCTCAACGCCTACAAAGGCCATATACATAGTCTATAAAGGGATATTCTTAAAATCTCAGTCTTGTCCCCTTTAGTTCTTTTGGTAGTACCTTGGTGAGCAATATTAAAGAAATGAACCGAAAATATAGAGAAAATAAGGATCATTTAAACAACCAAACATAGCAAAAAAAAAAGGAAGAACGGGGATTACATATGATATTATGCATATCATCGATTTGATGTCCGACAAATCAAAATACATGATTGTAAATATATGGAAATATAAGAGGAAATATAAAACCCTAATTAGAAAAGAACTCTGAAAATGCAAGAAATGTGTAAAATTATGAGTTGATAATATCAAACAAGAAAATAAGGGGTCAAAGTGTCCGTTGATATACAGTGTAAAAATATAGAAAGCATGATCATATGGAACCAATTATATGTCTTGCATACGAAAGGGTATGTTGTACTTGATACTTATAGAAAGAAAATAGAAAGAGAATAAGATATCGGTAAATGAACAAGTATAAATATAGCTTACCTTGGTAATACAGTTTGAATCACGAATGGAGATAAGAGCACAAATGATAAATGATATGAGTATAATGGTACTCAAATGAAAAATTATATGAGTATAATGGTACTCAATTGAATATTCGAGTGTAACGGTGCTCTAATGATTAAAATTACGAGTATAACGGTATTCGATTGAACACATAAGTATAATGGTACTCAATGAAATTATCTTACCCATTCTGATTCTACTGGTATTACTCTGTTAACCGATACAAAAGAGAAAAGTCAAAAATACACAATTGAAAAAAAAATAAAGTATGATTTTAAGACACGAGACAATTAAACAAATTATTATAATAAAAAAAAGTGTTTAAAAAAAAGCAATATGAGAAAAATAAGTTAGAAGTATACAGGAAAAAAACAACAAACTATAAACCGACAACATATGACAAGTAATTGAATAATGAAAATGTGGCAAACAAGCGATATTAAGAATGAAAAGGTAGTGAAGCATTTAGAAAGGAAAATGGCAGAGAATATGTTCATTTTATTTTGGAATCAGATATGACCAACAAAGAATGAAACATGTAAAGAAAGATATAAAAAGAAATTAGCATAACAGGAATAATGGTATCATGAACTAATTACCCATGAACTATTATTTGAAATATGAAATATGCAAATTGAAAGGAAACTAATGAGTTTCAAGGACGAAACTTTTTAAAAGGTGGGGAGAACTGTCACATCCCGAAGATCGGGTACGTGAATTTGGAACCCGAGTCATCCTTTGGCTCGGTGAGGTAGTTCGACAAAGAGTTAATAAGTAGAATTTTTGTTAGCCATAAATGGGGATTAGAGGTTAATATTTGAGTTGGGTCAATAATAAAGATTGGGCCTAATTTTAGACTTGGACCTTAAAAAAAAGGGTTGGATTAATAAAGAAAGAAAAGAGGAAGATGAGCTAGAACCTAAACCCATGAAAACCCTAGCCCAACCCATTAATTTTAGTATAAAAGGGAAAGAAGTGTGTAGAAACACACTCATTTTCCCATTTTCTTCTCCCTAGTCGCCACCCTCTCTCCATTCTCTCTCAAATTCTCTTATTTTCTTCATCTTCATCTTCATCTTCTTTCCTTCTCACCCAAAGCCCTAGCAAGCCTAAAGAAGATATTTCAAGTATAACTAAGCTTAAGGAATGAGATAAAAGCTCTAAATAAGGTAAGATTTCAAAACCCTAGTTTTATTGTGGTAGAATATGTTGAGGGTTTTGATGATAATTGAAAGATTGAGATAAGAGATAGTAGAAATAAGTTAGAAATAGAGTAAGAAGGTTGAAAGAAGAGAGTATCGTAAAGGAAGGTTGATAAAGATTAGGGATTTGATAGTAGTTGATATTTTTTAGGATATATTAAATGGGAAATAAAGAACAAAGGCAATGAGGTTGCTTGAAAGCTTGGGAAAGCTTAAAAGCTAAGGTTTGATACTTAACCATTTCATTTTAAAGTTTTATCTTGTTTAAAATGTGTTTCTTGTTGTGCAAATGGCATATCTTTGGTTTTGAGTTGATTGCGTGTTTATTGTATGAAACTTGAGTTTTTGGGAAGGCATGTTTTGAAGGAAAGAAATGTATATGATTTTCAACCTGCATTTTCTATGAGAATACATTGGATTTTGAGTTTGTGATAAAGAAACTTTTGTAGCTCTTGAAATAAGCTTTCCAACGCATTTTGAATCACCTGATTTGGTTCTGTAAATCAAAAGTTATGGCCAAAAGAGTAACTGGTACGCAGGCTGAAATTTGGACTCATCTTTGTGCAAGACTAAACTGTCTCGTGAGAGACAAGTGCAATTTCAGTTCCAGAAGCATGTGTCTCACATGAGACACCTGTGAACCACTTCCAGAAGCTATCATCTCATGTGAGACGACTTCTGGATCAGTTCCAGAGGGTTATGTCTCATGCGAGACCAATTGAAAGTCAACCCAAAGTGTTTATAATGTTGAAATAACATGTTTAACACCTTTGGGATTGATTTTTAAGGATGAAAACATACTTGTAAGCATATTTTATATACTTTTTCCTAGTAAATAATAATATTTGATACATAGCACCACGACATACCAACATGAAGGGAGAGACATGAGAACAAAGAATATGTAATGAGATTAAATGCATAGGAAATGTTGAGTATAATATTAACGCTCAAGTGGCTAAGGTTGGAACTTAGAGATAAGAATACAATGTATCGTAGGGTTAAAATCACAATAAAAGAATGTGACATGAGGAAGAATATGATATTGATTATATAGAAATAACGGATAAATGTGAAATTATGTGTTAAAGAACTAAATTGAGCGAAAGTAAGAAATGGTAAATTATATACCCGTGCAACATACTATAGCATGAATAAAGTTTAAGCTAGTGTATATATATATATATATATATATATAAATGAAAGAAGAACCTCAAATGAATAGTTAAAGATTATTATTAAAGTTAGTAGAGCACTAAAGGGTTAATGAGAGTGACGCAGTGGAAACATAGTGGGAAATAAATATCAATGGATAATAAATATTAGTAAATAATGTAGATGCAACAAATTAAATAAATAGTATAATAGGAATATTGAAAAGGAATTATAAATAAATTAACTAAAGAATTAATCGAGTTGTAATTTGATAATTTAACTAAAGAAGGGTGATTGATAGACATTAACATGAAGTATTAAAGAATAAATTAAATTAGGAATTAATTGAGTTGTAAATTATTGAATTAGATAACTACGGGACCTAATCAGAGCACGGATACATAGGAGTAGTAAACGATAGGTGGCAACAAACAGGTTTAATACTTTTCTTATACTCGCTTATATGTTTGATAAATGCGTTGTGAAAGGTGAACTGCTATGTGATATTGTGATTGCTCATTATTTGTGATATATGTTGAATTGTGAATGGCTGTGTTATGCTCAAATATATTTAAGTAAAGTATCCACTAAGCTCATAGCTCAGCAAGTTAGTGTTTGCTAACTTGTAGGTTGCAAAGGACCGGAAAGGAAGTCAGTGTAGAGGATCGGCAACAAAACTACTTGAAGTTAGAGTAGTGTGGCATATACTGCAAAGTTGTAAAACATTAAAAGTGTAAATTGTAAATTTATTATTGTATTCGAAATGTATCAATGTAAACAAAAAATTTTATGTTCTGTATACCATACATAGTACACGTCTAGCCCTCTTATAGGTCTACTTCGGTAACTTTATAAGGGGTGTTACACTAGAGGTCAAAAAGATAGGAGAGACTTAGGCTATACCATGGGCCAAACCTCTAAAGAAATAAAGTTTGTCTCTCCATCTCATTCTCCTTAAGTTGAGTCGGCTGAAAAACTGACAAATGTGTGCTTGCATTCTTACAAATCTTCTACTTCCAAAGAAGCAAAATGTAAAGCTCCAATGGCTTATAAACCAAAGGAGAAATGTCATACATCTCATTCTTATATGAATAAACATGGAAAGCAAGGAGGAACTCCAAAGCTATTGTTCCCTTATCTAGCTTTCACAAAGAAAACTCATCATGTATCAGTTAGAAGGCCAAAAAAGGCATTGTCAATATTGTATAAAATTTGGTCATAGGAATACTCATTGCTTTATTGGGAAGATTCATTTGAAATTGTTTGCTATGGACCACATTGTTAACCTTCAAGGACCTAAATATATTTGGGTACCTAAAACCAAGTGACCACTTTTGTAGGTATGCCTAAAGAGCTCCATGGAGAATAACAAATAGATAGTAGATAATGGATCTCTAGGCATATAAGTGGAGAAAGAAAAATCTTCACCAAATTGAGCAAAATGGAAGGTGGTCACATAACTTTGGAAATAATGCCAACGGTAAAGTTGTTGACATTAGCGAGGTTGGTAAGGATTCTAAATTTGACCATGGGTTGTAGAGTTACATTTGATTCTATGCAATGTATTGTCACAAAAGTGGAAGACTATTTAATAGTGTTTGTTGGGCAAAGAGTAGAGAATGTTTATGTTATAAATTTAAACTCTACTACTAATGAGAAAGGGTCTTGTTTAGTTTCCTTTAGTGTAGATTCTTGGACATGGCATAGAAGGTTAGGCTATGTAAGCATGAACACCTTGGAGTTCCTTAAAAATAAAAACTTGGTTGGATGCTTACCTCAACTCAAGTTTCAAAAGGACAAGGTGTGTGAAGCTTGCCAAATTGAAAAGCAACACCAATTATCCTTCAAATTCAAGAAACAAGTAAGTACCTTTAAACCCCTTGAACTTATTCACATTGATTTAGTTAGACCTACAAGAGTTGCTAGTTTAGGAGGTAAACATTATGCATTTGTCTTCGTTGATGATTACTCTAGGTTTATTTGAATGTTTTTCCTAACTCATAAAAATAAGGGCTTTGATGCTTTTAAATTTTTTATAAAACGTGTTCAAAATCAAAAAAGGTATTGTATTTCAAATATTAAGAGTGACCATAGGGAAGAATTTGAAAATGAAAATTTTGATTCTTTTTCTGGTGAGCATGGCATCACTCATAATTTCTCTTTTTCTAGGACTCCTTAACAAAATGGTGTTGTTGAGAGGAGAAATACAATTCTCATTGAGATCACCAGAACCAAGCTTAATGAATATAATTTACCTAAATATTTTTGGGCGGAGGCTTTTAACATCGCCTAGCATTGTTGGGCTCAAATTGCCAAAAAGCCTCGATTTTGAATATTTGACAAAATTAATTGTGTTTTTGATTTACTAATGTTCATTTAGTGTTTAAGTGTTACTTCAATAAGTAAAGAACCCAAACAAGTAAAGATAAATGCTTAGACTTGCAAAAAGTTGAAGATATTGAAGGCAGACTGATGTCTCGCCCGAGAGACAGACATCTCGTGTGAGACCCAAGGCACTGTTCATTCCAGAAGCCAAATTTTCACTCTAGACTGAATAATCTCGTTTGAGACAGACATCTCACTTGAGACTAGTTGATCTTGCTCGAGATCCATGTCATTGTTCATTCCAGAAGCCAAATTTTTGCTCGAGACTGAACAAACTCGCTCGAGATAGACATCTCGCTTGAGACTAGTGGGTCTCACCCAAGACGTATCTGGCTAAGCCCAACGGCTAGTTCGACTTTGACCATCTGACTTTTGAAAAAACCGTTACAAAGATTTATGTGAGGCATCTCGCCCGAGACTCTGCTTACGTCAGCAATCAACGACTAGTTTAAACTTCAGTCGAATACGTCAGATAGCCGTTAAAAGATGTCTATGAGTGGTCTCGCCCGAGACACAATGGTCTCATCGAGACACTTGTGAAAAGTCAGAACATACTTCAACTCAAGGAGCAACGGCTATATTTTTACTTTTGGGTATAAATACCCATCCAAATAGCCTTCAGAAGGTTGGATCAACTACCAGAACATTGAGCTTCAATATTACAACCTTCTCTTGTATTTTTGCTAATAGTTTATTGAGTGAGCTATAAACTCAACCTCATTATTGTTCATAGTTAGTTGAGTGATCTAGGTAACTCAACATTTATGTTAATAGTTTAGAGTGAGCTTTAAACTCTAAGTTGTGTGTTGTAAAGTTTGGAGTTAGCTATAAACTCTAAGTTTGAGGTAAACTTGCAAAACCTCTCTTGTATTCTTAATTGAATAGTGGAACCCGATTCTTGGTAGAATCAGAGAGGTGGACGTGGGCTAAAGTTAGAGCCGAACCACTATAAAATCTCTTATTTACCAACCAAATTTCATAATCTTTCCTTAACCTTCCATCAAAGTTTAAATCTACCTCATTCCACACTTAACTGAAATTTTTATAAGCCAACTAATTTACCCCCTCTTTTAGTTGCAATCGGGCCTATAATTAGTATCAGAGCTTGAATCCTTTACCCAAACTTAATTGCAAAGGAAGATCCAATGGCAATAATGTAAGAGCTTAAGGAGCTAGTTCAATGGCCAATTTTTAATGGAAATGATTTGACCTATTGGAAAATCACAATGGAGATAACCTTGAAGCATGCCAATTATGGGACTATGTCCTAGAAGAATGGAAGTCTCTAACCAAGGTGAATGAAAATGGAGAATAAGAGGCAATTCCAAGAATACAATGAAGTGAAGATCAAGCTCTTCAAGAGATTCAACACCAAGAAGCAATGTCCTACCTCTTAGACTCATTAAGCGAAAAGAACTCAAGAGAGTTCAATCTTGCCCAAGTGCCTTCTCTATTTGGAGAACGATGGAAAGAATTCATGGAGGCACAAAGGAAGACGAAGAAGTCGACAACATTTGCCTAAGTGTTGAAGAAGTTAAAGAAAGTGAACCTCACAACATATGCTCCACTTCACAAAGTCAATCATCAAATGAGTTAATCCTTGAGCCTAACGTGTCAATTAATGATTGTGATGAAAAATGTGAAAATGAAGTGGTTAGAGAGTCAAATGAACTAAATTGCATAAACAATGATTATTTTAAGCTTATCAGTTATTATAAGAGTAAATTTCAAAGTCTAGAAAAAGAGCATGCTAGGTTGTTAGATATAGTTGATGAATTGAGAACTTCTAGTGAATTGCTTAGAACTAATAGTTATGTAAGTTCTCATAGTATTGAGGATAAATTGAGCTTAATTGATTCCATTGATGATTTTGATGTGAGTTGAGTCATTAATGATATGCAATATGATGATTATATTGATGAGTGTAGAGGTTTGTATCTTGAGGAAGAACAATCCTCTAACAATGATAGAGTCATCACAAAGAATTATGCTAAGAGGTTCAACTTGCTCGACAAGTCAAGCTCAAGTGAAGTCGGCGGCCCAATATGTTATCAAACATGGAGATTGAAGTTGGCGATCCAATAGCATGGAAATTGAAGATGGAGGACCAATATTTAGTTAGGTCCAATAGTTGGACGAATTTCTTTATTTATTTCCTTTTATTATTTGGATTAGGAGGTTGAATTCTATTCTTAAGTTGATTATGTTTCCATAAGTTGAGTATGTTTCCTAAGTTGAGTATGTTTCCTAAGTTAAGTCTATTTCCTAAGTTGAGTCTATTTCCTAATTTAAGTTGTTTCCTTTGAGGATATGGTTTTTTTTTTAAGTCAGGTAAAGTTTGTTTCCTTTAGAATATAGTTTTTTTAGGTCATGTAAAGGCTATATAAAGGCCTAGAACGAATTTATATGAATGAATTTAATAAGAATGATATTATGATGTTTTGAGTTTATCAATATTATGGCTTTTTGCCATTATCTTTGTATTCTTGGGTAGAATGCATGTTTAAGGAACATTCAAGTAAGGCTGATCATCTTTCTTGTGGAGTGTTTCGAATCTGGAATTTATTCTAGATCTTTGATCACCTTTCTAAGTAATCTGAATTCTAGCCTTTCTTAGGGGTTGAGACTATTGGGGTTTTCACTTTAATGTTGTGGGGGTTCGTAATAATCAAAGGGGTTCTCAGGCTTATTCATGGAGGTTCCGTATCACGTTAATATGCATTTGTGCTAGTTGATGATTACTTTAGGTTCACGTGGGTGTTTTTCCTAACTCATAAAAATGAAGCTTTTAATGCTTTTAAGTTATTACAAAATGTGTTTCAAATAAAAAAGGGTATGGTATTTCAAATGTTAGGAGTGACTATAGGGTGAATTTGAAAATGAACTTTTTGATTCTTTTTGTAATAAATATGGCATCACACACAACTTTTCCTTCCTTAGGACTCCTCAACAAAATGGTGTTGTTGAAAGAATGACCATGTTAAATGAATATAGTTTACCAAAATATTTTAAGGCGAAAGCTTTTAGCATCGCTTGTCATCTCATTAATCGTGTTTACGAAAGATTCATTTTGAACAAAACCCTTTATGAGTTATGGAAAAATAGAAAACCTAATATGTCTTATCTTAAAGTATTCGGTTGCAGGTGCTACATATTAAACACCAAGGACAACTTTAGGAATTCTTCATCCAAATCGGATAAAGGTATCTTTTTAAGGTATGCCTTCAATAGCAAGTCTTATAGAGTCTTTAACAAAAATTCTATGATAGATAAAGAGTCTATGCATATTGTATTTGATGAATCTAACCCCTTTAATCAAGGAAAAGGTTCTTCTTTTGATTTTGTAGGTGAAATTGAGAAGCTCTCAATAGATGAAATCCAACTTCAAGTCTCACATCAATAAGAAGATTTAAGTGAGGGCAAAGGAAAGGAAAGTTGTTGATGTTAAGAAAGAGGCCAACA
>CATIWJ010101739.1:0-12890 GCA_949640765.1 Croton laevigatus
TTTTAACGTTAAAACATTTTGTTAATCATTAAATCGTAAGAGATTTTTTTTAATTCGTTAAATCGTGAAATTCACGTTAGAAGAAATTTTTTTAACGATTTAACGAATTTCACGTTTAATAAACTAAATCTAGCTGACTCAGCCCCATTTTCATCTCTTTGTTATTACTTTTATGCCTCTTTTTTTTATCTTTCTTCGTTTTCTCTTCATTTCCCTTTGGTTCATAGTTTTGGCTTATATATGTGAATTCTTATTATAGACAAATGTTAATCTTTTTGCAGCCTTGTCGATAATGGTTCTATGTTTAGTTAAATTTCACTGTATTGTAATTGGAAAAATAGTATATTTACTATATGTTTGGTTAAATTTAACTATTCGATTTCGTTAAAAATATTAAATTCCGTTAAAATGTTAAATTCGTTAAATTAGAAAATTATTCGTTAAATTCGGTTAATTGGAGAATTCGTAAGAATTATTTAATTCGTCAAAACGTCCGGAAAATTTTTTTTTTTATTTGGTGAAAATTTTTGAAAATTTTTTCACGTTTTAACGAATGAACACCTCTAGTTATGGACGCATCCCTTAACAAGTTTTAGTAACAATCTTTAAGGCACATCAATTTGAAAATTATTTTAAAATTTAAAAGTTATATTAAACACTATATTGTCAGCATTATAATGTATTTTTTGCAAAATTATTGAAATATTGCTAATACTTTAACCATTCAGTGGTTAAAAATATTATTTGAAAAAATAAAATAAAAAATGTATTTTAATTAGTTAAAATATTAAAACTACTAAATAAATTTTTGCCAAACACACTTTTTAAAAATGGTTCTAGAAGCATTTTTCTTCTTTTGCAATATATATTTATAGGTTAATTAGAAAAAATGGTTATAATCATGGAGTCATAACACCAAAACTTGCCTATGAACACTCCAATATACAACCTCTCAAAAACGACAATAAAAACTTTAACCGTATTTTAAATACTCATTAGTTAGTATAAGCCAAAATTTGTGGAAGTAAAAAAGGGGAAAAAAAATAATATCAATAAAATCAGACAAACAACGGGCCTATTTATATATATTTGCACCCTGAGGTTTGTAATTTATCACATTTTACTCTATTTTAAAATTTATTTCTAAATTACCTTGTTTCCCACACTTTATTTCAATTGCATTCCAATATGAAATTTTAAACTAAATTGAGTCAAATTAAAACTTTTGTTTGATTCAATTGTTTCACTAACCTTAACCATGGTTTAGGCCTATTTACATAGAATTAGGGCTGCCAATTGGGTCGGGTTCGTGTTCGAATCAAGTGTAATTAGGTTGATTACTCCTCACCATAACCTGATTTGTTTAGATAAACGGGTTGAAAATCTCAACCCTAACTTGATATACTCTGACCTGTTTAACCTGATTTTTAATTATTTGCTTTTGTAATTGGGTTGTAATCAAGTTAGACAGGTCAGTTTTGGATTAGACAAGTTATTTTCAGGTTAGACATATCAATTGTAATCAGGTTAGACATGTCAGTTTCAGGTCATTTTCGACGTTGGGTTGTAATCGGTTAGACATGTCATTTTCGGATTGAAATTTTCAACATTAACCTAACCCATTTAATTTTAGGTTGACCCATTTAAATAAACAGGTTGAAAATCTTAATCCTGACCCACTATTTTCAGGTTAGGTTCGTGCTGGATTATCGGGTCGTGTCAGCTTTTGCCAGGTCTACATAGAATATAGAAAATGCTAATATGATAATTCCATTTGTACAATTTTACATAATAATAAATAACCATCTTCATACATCCAGTAGTGGATTAAAGAATTTAAAATTTGAAATTGAGTGTAACAACAATCAGTATGCATAATTGCACTTGCTATTTTTGTTGCTAATTTTGAAGTCCCTCTTTATTTTCTAAATCTTTTGATTCAATTTTTTTGCTTCCTCTCTAATTTCTAAACCTATTTTACCATTATGCATTCCTTAACACAGTAATGATAACTCCAATAAAGGCAATAAATCATAGTTCACTTACTAAGAAGGTTTGGTGTTGGTCTATCCACCATGATCATGAAAATCGAATCACTGTTTGTTGTGTAAGAGAGAAAATAGCAATCCAATTTTCAATGAAGTAATCTTTAGTAGATTGAATTAACTATTGCTAGATCAAGACAATGTTGGAATATGCCATCTAGGGTTGGATTTACATCCATAATAACATAAGTCTTGACCACTAGTCTAACTTCAATCGATACCGTGTTTTGGATTCAATGTTTTCCCAAATTAGTATGATTATCTTTACCATAGTTAGCCTAACCGTGCGTCACACGAAAGTTTTAACTCATTTTAATTTAGTTCAAAATTCAAAATCCGAATGTAATTGCGACATTTTGGCAAAATAGGGTAATTTAGAAACAAAATTTAAAATGAGGGAGAGAAAAGAACAAGTTATAAAATTATAGGTGTAAAAATAAAAAAAAAAACTACTTAGTTTAAACATGACCTATAATGCTGAACCTTACACGTTTAAACATTACACGTGTCAGACAACAGTTGGGCAGGGATTAAGAAAAAAATGCCTATAAACAGCACATTTTGGTTAAGAAGAGTCTTACAACATGATAAAAGCTTAGCTGGCAATCCGAAAAATAAATTGACGGTTGAGATTGAATGACAGCATCAAATGCCGACGTGGATTGTACTCCTTAAAGCTTCAATCATTGGTTCTCTCTCTAACCCTCTCAAAAAAATTTCTTCGTCACTTTCTCTCTCTAACAAGAGTCTCTCAACTATTTGGTATATAGGTGAGTGGAGAATTTTGATTTTTGTGGAGCAGAAAACAAAAAGCAATCTCTTGGTTTTGTTAATATAGAAGGAAGATAAGTTTGGGTTCTATATAAGTTTTGAAGAAAAGGGTTTTCTTCTTCGATATTGCCATAGTCACAGAGAATCAAAAACAGAGGAGAAGAAGAAGAAGAATGGTTTTCATGTACGAAATTATATTTGCAGAAGCTGAAAAGGTTGAAGATGGAGATTGGGAGAAAGAAAGATAATAAGATTTTGAAGCCAAAGTAGCAGAAGTAGATATAAAGAAAAGCTATTATCTATATATATATATATATATATACACACACTAATAAATATATATATATATAGATTCAATCTTCTCTATATATATATATATACATACAGAAAAGAAAAAGATTCATCTGCTTTGGTTTTGATCTGCTTCTGCTGGTAATTTTCATTAATTTTGTTTTTGTAATTTCTTAATCATCTCAATCTCTTTTGAAAACGAAAAATTGAAGAACTGAACTGTTTCTGATTCTGTTTTCGTTTTTTTCTCATTTGCTCTGTTTTTCCATGTTCTGTTTTCTTCTTTTTCACTTTCTGTTTCGATTTTCTAAAAAAATGGTTTTTTCCAGAGAAAATGTTTCTGAATCCAGCTGGGCTTCAAATGCTTTCCACGCATAATCCGCAAAAATCACGTTCCGTAATCAGAAACAAAATAAAAATCAAATCTTTACATAAACTCAAGTATGATTTCTTATTATTTTACATTTTTTGCAGGAAAATTTGGCAAATGTCTGCAACAATAATCAGCGATCCTATGGTTCTATCAACCCAACAAGAAACCTTAATCTCATCGTCATCAGCTTCAAACCAAAATACAACAGAAGTTGAATTTGCAAAATGTGAATGCTGTGGATTAACAGAAGAATGTACACCAGCATATATAGAAAGAATTAGAGAAAGATATTATGGAAAATGGATTTGTGGGTTATGTGCAGAAGCAGTAAAAGATGAAATTATAAGAGCTACTTCTCATCAAAGACTTATAAGCACAGAAGAAGCCATGGCCAAACATATGAGTTTCTGCAAAAAATTTGTTTCTTCTGGTCCTCCTCCTGATCCAACTGTTCATTTGATTTCTGCAATGAGACAGATTCTAAGAAAAAGCTTAGATTCACCAAGAGGATCAGGAGGATTAAGATTAAGATCAACTCCTTCTAGTCCTACTAATAATGTTCAAATGCGAGCTCCTGCTTTAACTAGGTCTGAAAGTTGCTTCCCTGATTTGTCTCGTTGATATATATAAGGAAGAGGAAGAAGAAGAGGAAGAAGAAGAAGAATGGCGGATCTTAATAATAACGGGGAAGAAATAAACATTATGAAAAATATTTAAGTTAGGAGCTCGATGTAGCGCTCTTTTTTTAGTTGTTAATACAGAACTTTTTTTTTTTTTAATTAGAATATGAAATCCATTTTTCCTGAAACTTTATGTTTCAGCTGTTTTTGTATGATTGTCTATTTTTTATCCATTTTTTTTTTGCCCCCTAAAAATTTCAACATTTTTTTTTATTATAAATGCAAATTATTTATAAAAAGGTGTGACAGCAAGAAAGAACGGTGAAATTTCTCCGGTAGGCTACAAAATAGACATAGCCGAAAGAAATGGCACTCAGTCAATAGTTTTATTATATTTTAAGAATCAGTTTTTTAAATTAAAATTTGGGCTCATTTGTTTATCGAACCAAGCGAGTTAAGCCTCGAATGACTTATGAACGGTTCCACTTATTTATAGTTTAATAGTATTGTGACAATGTAAACAATAAATAATGCGTCATGTTGTGGGATATGGCAATGAGGTCTCAAGAGGGAGGGGTTATAATTCTATAAATATCAAATATGGTAAGAATTTCGGCACAAATCATATATAGAATCTAAAGAAGGAAGATTTTTTTGCTTTTCTTTGTTTTGGTAAATTTAATTTAGATAGATACAAGAAATGGGTTCATCCAAGCATGGAATTGTTTCATGGTGGAGACCTACCTTTTGAGTATTCTCTGAAGTATGCAGGTTCCATTATTGGCATATTTCTTTAATTTTGATTCTCTTGTAAAAGAAACAATAAAAAAAAATATTTATATATTAGTTCACATATTAACTATTCAAATTGCCATTTATTTATAACATACATAAAAGAATAAATTGAGGGGCAACATTGATTTTGCCTAAAATATCCATATAAAATCCATATTATCGAGAGTAAATTAATCTCTATATTATTAAGTTGTCTTTTTATAATTACTTATAATAATTAATTAATTAAATTCAAACCATATTCTAATAAGAAAATCTATTCTAATTATTAATTATTATAAAATTGAACAACGAGATTTTAAAATAAAAATAATATTTAATACGAATATTGTTACAATATATAATAATCCAGATTAACTCTATTATCATTAACAAGAGTATAAAATGAATTAACTCATACTTAGTCAAATTAATTATAACATCAATAATGAGAATATAAAGTTAAAGCATGTAACGCACACTATTGTCAAAAATGCTCCTTCTATTTCTAATTTTTTTTAAGGGTAATTATGTTTTTATTAAACTAAAAATTTAATTAATTATTAAACAATAATCTTAATAGTATATTAATAATGTATTCTAGAAGTTGGTATTAGCATTGTATTTAAATTATATAATTAATTAGTAAATAAATAACAATTTATTAATATAGTATTGTATTCTAATTAAAAATTCTAAAGCAAAATAATATTAAATATATTTTAGTTAAGTTACAGTATTCTCATATTATATTGTATTTTTAATGTAAAGTATGCATTATTTACAAAAATTAATATTTCTTTATAGAAATGTGATTGTTTTTAGAAAATTTTTTAACCATAAAAGTAAAAATTTAATGTTTGGATTTTTATAATGAATTTAAAATTTAAAACTATTATGAAAACCAAACTGTTAAAGAAAATTAATTTTTAAATTGACAAACTAAAATAGATGATAACTTTATTTAAAATTTGTTTCTTTTCTAAAATTATTATTGTGTAAAATAGTCAATAAAAATATTTTAATCCATTGAATTTCAGTTAATGAAAAATTATGAGAATATTGATCAAATATCATAAATGAGTATAAAATTTTTTTCAAAATTAGTAAATTAATTAATTTATATAATATATTATTTTAATTATTTATCTAATTGATTAGTTTTAGTTGATAACTTATAAAATATGTTATTTTAATTATTAATAATCATAAAATTTTAATTAATCTTATATTTAAATTTATCATAAAATAAAATATTTATATAATTAATAAATTAAATTAAATAACAATTACAATTTTAACTAAGGAATTTTTAAAATAAAAATAAATAAATTTATTTTGATAACTTTTGTTTTTTAAAATACAAAAATTAATTATATTCATATAATCAATAATATTTTTAAAATTTATTTAATTAATTGCACTTAGACAAAAATTTATTATTTTTATATAAATTTTATTACTGTCAACATATAATAAATGAAACTAACTATAACTACAACATAAATAACGCGAACATAAAATGAGTTAACGCGACCCTAGAATAAACTAGTATAATATAAAGATAAATATGATTGAGTTGTTCACTTGGATAGTTTTTATACATGTCATTTTTCAAATTTTGAGTGTTTTTTTTTTTTTTAACATAGATATCTTAATTCCTATGGAGAGGGAGAATGAGATTTGAACTTTAGAACTCTGGTTTAGGATGCCAATACTATGCCCACTAAGCTCGCCTTTGTTCCCACATACATAGTTTCTTTTGATTATTAAATTTTCGTATGCATACCATATAGTGTAATTTATTGGTAGTAAGCATATATACATTATGAACAATAAAATTCATATTTAAATTTCTTCTAATAGAGAGACGAAATGTGAATGATTTTGGTGGCAAGGATTTCGTTTGGTCTTGAGATTTTCGTGACAAAGAGAAAATCAGAGAAAGTGGAAGAAGGCGTAGTTTAGGAATTAGGGTTTTCATGTTAGGTTTTATGTTTTAGGTGTTTAGTTTTGAGGTAAAATGATGTGTAGTATTGATATGTGCTTTGTAGTTTAAATATATTTTGATTCCGATTCTCGGTACAGTTTTAAAAATATACTACCTCCGTTTTTTAAAAATTGAGACTTCACACTATTCACTCTTCTTTTTTTACATAATTTTTTTTCAATTCTACCATAACAACTCATATCCACTTAATTTAAAAAGTGGACCCCACATATTTTCACCACTAACTCACATCAAATCAATATAAAAAGTGAACCCCACATGCACTAAAATCCAAATATCTCCCACCGAAAGACAAGACACAAAATTGTCCAAATACACACAAAAATACTAAAAGCCTCTGCATTTTAAAAATTACCCTTATACAAGTCTCAATCTTTTGAAAACGGAGGTAGTAATTTTTTTTTTTGTTCTGGATTAATTTTTGAAAACCATGCACAACTTTATTTTATCAGAATAAATTTAATATTTAGCTGTTATGCGAGTTCTTATTTTAACTTTTTTCTATTAAGAAATTTAAAAAATTGGTAATGGAATGAACAATAGAAATCTAATCTATCACCTTAGAATCTGCCATGTGAAAGTTTCTCTTTTCATCTTTCTTGTCCCCAAAATTGTAAAGAATCAAAATCCTATGAAATGGTATTCTATATTCTTCCCATTATATTAAGCTTTCATGTATATCCAAAGATTTCATTCCATCACTTCCACACAAGCTTATTGTCATTGATAATCCCACTTGAATTTTTAACTTATTTTTAATTTTCCTTTTCTTGGTCCTACCAAATGATGAAAAGTACATTTATGGAAACAACTTGCCGAAGGGGCAAATTTAAATGGCCAAGAAGAAAGATTTAGGCTAGGCTTATGTATGTTTCTAAAAATAATATAAAAACCTCGATAATTTTATTTTTCTCTTGTGCACTTCTTTAAGATATGTATGAAGTAGACCCAAGTGATATTAATGGTGAAAGACAGGATTCCTATCGGTGAAAAGATTGATATGCAATAAGAACAAAATATAGTTAATTAGTCCAAAATTATTATATTTTTGAAGTATTTGATTGGTTTTTTTTTTTTTATAAATTGGTAGTGAGAGAAAAAAAGTTTGATCTCATCTAGTTGGATGAGCCTGAAAGCTATTTAGAGTTAGATTAGCGGTGCTATACCAACTGGGTCGGTGACCCAATCCTGCAAGAGGTCGATGGCCGTGAGAGGTCGGTGGCCCGTGAGAGGTCGGTGACCCACGCCTGCCCCTTACCAAACCTATTAGATCGGTTCCTAAAAAGTAGGAGAGGCTTATATATAGGTTTTGGAATAAGTTTTTATAGAAACGTTGTATGTGAAAATTAGTTGTTTTTAATAACGTTTAATTATTTAGGTAGTCCTAGTCTAGTTGGTCTATACAATTTCATGAAAAGTAAATACTAACCCATGTTGTGTAGTGTATAATATATATCCAACTATTTGAATCTCCTAATTACTGAAAAATACTATTTTAAAAGTTAATAATTTTTAATACTTGTTTATAAAAATACTAAAATGTTAAAATAAAAAATACTATTTAAATAGTTGAAAAAAATACAAACTACTCAAAAAAATTAAATACTACTTAAAACTTCAAAAAAATTGCCAATTAAGATGGGATAATATGATTAATCATTCTACTTTTCAAGAAAATTATAAAATATGTAAGTATCGAGTTCGATTTCTACTAATTATATTGTTAGTTTAGAACTAATTTAATGCCAAGGGGCGCATCCCTTACTATTTAGTATTGTTGTCTATCAAAGTAAAAAACTCATTAATTGGAAATAAGAACAACCTTAATAATAATTTTTCAAAGGTACATTGTCAGTATAGGCATTATATTCCAAAATCTAACAAATAATTCATGAATTGTACTACCTCCAATTTTTTCAATTCTTTATGTTTCCGTTTTTGGCAAATTTTTTCAATTTTTTACGTTTCCTTTTTTGGTAAGTAGGTTTAATTGTTTATTATTATTTCTGTATTGGTATTGGTGAAAAAGTAAGTGTTGTAAATGGTTTATAATTATTTATTATTATTTTGTATTGGTATTAGTGAAAAGTAGGTTTGTATTGGTATTCGTATTTTTAGGGTGTAAAGAAATGAAAAAATTGGAAGTAGTAGTAAAGAAAAAAAAAGGGAAGGGGAATATAGACAGGGAAGACGTATGCTGGCAAAAGGTTTGAATAGATCTTACCAGCAGAGCAGAGTGACAACTCGGACAACAACAATGCTAAAGATAGTGGCTTTGCTTTGCCACATAAGTTGGGTTGCCCAGACAGAAGATTCTAGACCATTGGCATTTGTGCTTGGTTGGTAAAATGTCTTATACTATTTTCTATGGATCAAGTGGGTTTTGCCGTCTCATTGGATCACACTTGGACATGTCACAGACAAATTTTGTACACACTTAATCAAAGTGTAACACCATTGTCATACATTACCACGAATCAGCCATATGATCCGATTAATAATCAACCAAATCAATAAAATATTAATAATGCTGTTATTAAATAAATAAATAAATAAAACCGTTGTGTTCTTATATAAGAAAAGAAAATTTTAATATAAAAAGTAATTGTTACGATATTGTTATAATTATTGACTTTTTTTAAGAGAATAATTATTATCTTAAAGAGAAATATTTCAATAAAAAATTGAGAATAGATTCTCATGAATTGACGCAGTTATACCTGTAAGATTCTCTAGCAAGCTTATGTGCCTCTAATATAGCTTGTCTTCTGATCCACTTAACAAAAATTTGAGGATATAATGACAACAAATGTACAATTAGAAATAGTAACACCAAATTTAGAGATGTCTAAAAAGTTCGACCTAAGAGTAAAAAACACACTTTGTGAATCAATAAGAGCACAACCTAGACTTTGGACAGTTTGAAAAATATAACTAAGAGTATGTCTAAGAGTAGTGGTAGAACCACGTAGAGGCCAATGGGTTTACTGGGCCCCATGCATGTAATTATATATATAATTACTAGAGAGAAAATGCAAAGTTGCATGTGCAGCATAATGGTTGAGGTATGTGGTTTTGAATATTGACCCCCAGGTTTAAGCGAACTTTAAATCATTTTTTTCGTTTTTCCAAGAATTGTTGTTGGGCTTTAGAAAGTGGACACTTCTCTCACAAAACTCTGGCTCGGCCACTGTTTAAGAGCCAAAGTTTCTGCGATTATAGGTGGAGGAGAACCTTCATAATATCCAGACAAAGCTTTTATGAAATAGTCTTCAGGGTCTTCAAATAACACACCATAGCCTGCAAGTCCAATTGGGAAGAAGACTTGCATTTGCCACATCCACATTATTGCCGCCAGCACTAGCAGGAACAATAGCTAAATTAGCACCAGCACGAGCAAAGCAATCTTGAAATCTGCCAATGCATAAGTTGCATGGTTAGTTACTTCAAACTTAAGGGCACTCCATGATTTCTTTACCCATACAAACACGTTTCTTTGCTTTCCACAGCCACAAATTTTATTTTATCTTTGTTCTTTGAAGAAAGAATCAGCAATGCAAAATAAAAGTTTTAAAATACTACCTCTATTTTTTTCATTTCTTTACATTCACTATTCCATCAATACCAATACAAACTCACTTTTCACCAATACCAATACAGAAATAATAATAAATAATTACTAACCCTTTAAAAAACTTACTTTTTCACCAATACCAATAAAAAATAATAATAAACAATTACAAAACTTACTATAAATGGAAATGTAAACAACTCAAAAAAACACCCAAAAACGGAAATATAAACATATCATAAAAACGGAGGTAGTATATATTAAGGGAGAAGACGGAGCATGACACCGTTACATACTTGTATTAAGATCGAATGAGGTTTGTTTGGTTTTTTCATATTGAAGTGATAATGTGGCATTTATAGAATAGAGAGATCGAATGATTCAAGGAAGAAGAATTTCCAACATTACTAAGAGTTTGAAATATTGCATACTGAAAAATTATTCAGCCACGACCCAAATATGTAGTTAATGGCCCATGTGCAATTAGACAGAAGTCTGACTACACAAGCCTTTAAAAATTAAAAAAAAAAAAATTAGAATGCAAAACTTACCTAAAAACTACTATGCGAAAATTTTTTAGTTACAAAATGCAAACTGAAACAATAATTTTTTTACAATCCGGAAATCAATTTCAATTATTTAACCAATCAAAGACCAAGTTCAATTCAAGATCCAGAACTAAAATACTTATTTAGAAGTTATACCAAATCAATTTTATCAAAAAATTTAATTTAAAAAGTGAATCTCATAAAAACCAAGTTTACCAATAAAGATCTATGTAACGATATCAATTTCATAATTCATAAAAAATAATCCATACATTAAAATATTCCAATACTTTATAAGAACATACTTTCAAACCTTATTAAGGTTACCTTAAAATTTCAGAATTTTTGGAGGCTTCTAAGACCAAACTAATTTTATAATAAAATCCAAACAGCATTCAACGGACATCAGTAGAAAAATTAATTTATTTCAAAAATCAAACCAACTGAAATAAACTCCAAAATATTTTTTTTTATCAAAACTTAACATTTAGAACTCAAACGTATTCAAATTTTGGTTTCAAAATATTTTTCTATAATTAATTAAAATTCTCCAAAATCACAACATCAATATGAACATCACAGCAAAGAATTTTTTTCATGGAAATTAAATTAATTAAAATAGTTAGAAACTCTCAATACCCAATTTAATTAATTTAAACCCTATTATGATTAATAACATCAAATTTTAGAATTATAAACAAAACCCTAACTTAATTGAAAGCAATCAAAACCCCAGTTCAAATTATATCAAATAATTAAAAAACAATCAACCCGGCATGATCTTAATATGCTCTAATTAAATGGGAATCAAAATAATGCAAATTAATCAAGAAAAATCTAAAAAAACCCAAAAAGTCGAAAAATCAACTGCTGAAATGACGATCAAAACAATGCAGGCAGCTAGGCATGCTGGCCTACTGAACAACAGGACACCATAGGCCAAATGATGATGTGGAGCTCAGAAGCGCCTCACCGAGCGACATCGCCATCTCGCCAAACAACATGGCGGCTAGCGCTGACCCACTATTAAACAACGACCGACCAGATTTTTTCTGAAAAACCTATTTTTTTAAGACACCTTAATTTGAAGCCTCTAAAACACTCCTAGACTGAATTCTCAAGTACTTTTAGAGGAACATCTTTTTAAAATTGTAAAGTAAACCCAAAATTAATATATTTAATTAATTAACGCTAAAATCCTATTTAAACATCAATTCTAATCTAACACCAATTAAATCTCCTAACTAGACCCATATTACTTTTTAATTTTAAAATTAATAAAATAATAAATTATTTTTAAATTTTAATTTAAAAAAATACCAAAAAATGAAGAAAATAGCCTTAGATTCAAAAAAGTAATATTATACTAAAAACGACCATCTCGTTGTTCTGAATATGAAGCAGACATTCAAATTACCAAACTACATCAAAACAAAATATAAGGGCGCAAAATAACCATTTTGCCCCTAACTCAATACTCACCAAAAACCAAAGATTTTACAATCTTACCCCTTAAACAAATTGTTGGTCCCTTGGCAACTAAGAGGGGGGGGGGGGTGAATTAGTGGCCTTCTAAAAATTTAAACAAAAATTTGGTGGAATATTAGAAGGATTTTTATAGTGGTTCGGTCAAAAACTCATTGCCTGCTTCCACTTCTCCAATCCTAGAAAGGAATTGGGTTCCACTAAAACACAAATAAGAATACAAGAGGTTTTACAAGTTCACCTCAAACTTAGGGTTTGTTATCACCCCAAACTTACAATAAAAAGAAGATAAGAGTTTAAAGCTAACTCTTGAACTAAACAAGTAACAAAAGAAAGGGTTTAAAGATTACCCAACTAACTAATAAAAGAAAATGAATAAAATTGATGAGAATTAAAGATGA
>CATIWJ010101813.1:0-18508 GCA_949640765.1 Croton laevigatus
GTGTAACCAGCGGAGAGAAGGCGAGACACCATTGCAGCTCCCATTATGCCAATACCAATCCAGCCTATGCGTGTTTTGGTTGAAGAGATGGGCTCCGGATAGGGAGTATCCATTAGTGAGATAAAATTTGAAGCTTTGAATTGAGAAATTGAAGGGAGAGAATGATAAGAGGAAGCAGACTGTCAAGAGCTCAACGTTGACCGACAGAGAAACTTATCATGTTTATGTCGGATTGGAGCTAGTGCTAAGTGGGGAGGCTTTTTGTGTGGGGTCATTCGAACGACGTCGTTTAAATCTCAAATAAAAAAATTTTCCTGTCCATTTAATACTAAAATTGGTGCCCAGCTCAAGTGCAAAAACCATTTCAATCCCCAGATAGTTTTCAATTATTCAATTAAGTCCTAAATTCAAAATTAGTGTAGAATATTTACAAAATTTTTAAATTGGGGTGAATTAGATTTAAAGCTGAAAATAGTGTGAGATTATTATAAAATACAATAGTTAGTGTGCAAATGTACAAAAGGCCAACTTATTATTTATAATTTACTTATAGAGTATAAGTTGCTTAAAAATAAGGCTAGTATATTACTTGTTTATCCAAATTGGATAATAAGTGATTGAAAAGCACTTTACCTATTTAGTATTTACTTGAAATGATTGATAAATAATGATAAATGGTTTAGTTGGTAAAACCTCAAAATGTTCGATTGTTTGTCAATTTGAAGTGCACAAATCTTTAGACTATGGGCTAACTAGTTTGTTTGTTCGTATCAACTGATAGCCCGTAGCTAATAGCTGAATCATGTTGGTATTAAGTAAAATTTAACATCGGTCGCTATTAAAATGTTAAATCATCAATAAGGATATAATTATAATTATATAAAATAAAGGATTTAATTAATTTTTGAACTAATAATATTATTTTTAATTTCACTTTTAGTATTTAATGTATTATATAAACAGTACATTTAACTAATTTATTGAATTATGATTATTATTTTTTAAAATAATCATAGTTACTAGATATCATTATTTTTAAATAATTAATAGTTAACAATATTTAAAAGAAAAAATAATTTCTATTTCGAAAAAAAAAAAAGAAAAAATAATTTAAGTTATAATTATTTTAATAAAGTTAATATAGTACTAGTATAAATCGGCTATCATGATTTGTAATGAGAAAATGCAAAATAGTAGCACCTAGAATTAGTGGTAAATTAGGATTTCCAATCACTATTAGATTCAAATTTAAAAAATTTAACAAATACTTCTATCTATTAGGTACCCAACAACTACCCATTACATGAAGCGGTTATACCAAGTGTACTCATGACTTTGTCCAAAAAAATCAAATGTACTGGAAGTTTTGAAGTTCAAGGTATGTTGTGATCTAAACTTTGCATTTTATTATGGATAATGATGAATACTAGGCCCTATAGTTTAGTAACTAGTTAAAAGATCTAGCATGCCCGATTCACTATGTATCTTCATGGAGTCTCTATAAATTAATTATGAGCAAGTTTTTTAAGGTTAAAAGCCATGAAGCATGAACACTTCAAAATTTTGGACGCAATGTAAAAGAAGTTGGTTTTCTTTCAAGTTTTTTACACATCAAATGTTAATCTAGATTAAAAAGATAACTTATATTGTATATAAAAGTTATAATGCTAGCAACTTAAATTCTCTCCCAATCTCCCATATAACAAGAGAGGCCACGTGAAAACGACGAACTTGGAGCGGTTATAAGCAAGGCTGAGCAAAAATCAATTTAAACCGGTTTACCGAACTGATTCAACAACAGTTATCGATTTTCGGTAAGTGTACTTTACAAATCGGTAATTGTAATTTTGATCAGTTTCAGTATCGGCCATTGGTTTTGAAAAAGTCAGTGAATATGATTACCAAATTACCATTCAATGACCGATTTAGTGGTAGCCCAAAACTACGCGGTTTTATACATCTTTATAGGGATTTATACTCAATTGGTCAACCTTTTTACTTTATTAAAATATCTTTACTTGTACAGTTTTTATGCAAAAGTTCAGAAGCATATAATAATTGAGGAAGAGGTAAGTCCATCTTCTTCTTATTCAAGTAAACTCAACCATCACGTCAAAAAAATTTCTATTGTTGCCGGCCGAAGCCGACCAGAGTACTGATACTCGCTCATTTTCTGACAGCCGGCAATTTCAACAACGCCAATTACGCTCATGGACGGTTCAAGGGTAAGACTTCTAAAGCAAGTGCTTTCGGCCTCCAAATCTCCAACCTCAAGTTGCTTTTTTTATAAGGTTTCTGAAATTTTACTTTTATATATCTTAGGCCTCCAATTTTGTTTTGGCTTTAAGCTCCCGAAATTATTCAGCCATCTTGCTCACGCCTCCATCCAGACACCAACGGTGCTCATTCTTTTGGTGATAGAATTTTCAATAAAAATAAATAATATAAAAAATGAAAATAAATAAATTAAAAATAAGTGGAATCTAAAATAAACAATAAAAAATATATGACTTATATCATAATTATTTTTGACATATTATATTTTTTTTAAAAATGACCTATAAGAAATTTAATGGTTTTTTTCCATAATTATTTTTGTAAGACTAACCTATTGTAGCAAAATATATATATATATATATATATATATAGTCTTGTAAAAGACCGATCTTTATATTCAACTCTAAAAAACCTAATTCCCAAAGGGCTTGGCTAGGCTTCTCAATCAAGAAGCTCGAGAATTAGCCAATTTTTGGTGTTTTTTTTTCCGATTCGCATGGTAGATTGTCTATACTGAGTCTCAAGATCAATTTTAGAGGGTAGCAGTTCACAGAAATCGACTTTGTATTATAAATTTCATATGACTACAAATTCAACGGTCTCAATTATTTCATGTTTAATTTACAATGCAAAGTCAAATTCTGCGAACTGTGGCTCGCTGAAATTGATCTCGGGACTGACTATAAACAATCTACTGTTTGAGTCGAAAAAAAATAAGAAAAAAGGTTTGAGTTTGTCTCTCGGTGAGACAAACAGACTTTCCCATTCCCAAAACATTATGCAGCAGCCAATAACGTAGCCAGAAAATCGTCATCAGGGGGGTCCAAATCCTGGCTACGTCACCACCTCCGCTAATTCAATAAAATCAATATTACCATGTAGTTATATACTACCACTTTCTACAACCGGTACCAGAATATGGATCTAACTACATATTAATGATGCTACTAATTTTTGTCTAGTCTCAACAACATGTATGTTGATCAAATAAAAGGGACATGTCAGAGAGAAATGAGTATACCTGGATGTATATCAACTCCAAAAACTTGAAGGAAAAAAAGAGCAGTGTTAAAAAAGTAACCAAACTTGGAATCAAGAAACCTTTGATATTATGATTAAGAAAAAATTACTATTTTACCAGTGAGGTTTGGCATATTGACGATTTTAGCACAACATCTTGACAAAATTGCTCTTATAGTCGACACATTTGGCCTAAATTACTATTATACCACTGCGACGTTAGTTTTTGACGTTTTCTGTTAAATTTTAAACTAATGACAGAAAAAAAAGAAAGAGAACATATTGTAATTCCGAAATTAACCTTAGGTTGAAACTTAAAACCTTCCAAACCAAAAAAGAAGCTTGTCTTTATTCTTCTTTTTCTTCTTCTTCTTATGTTTTAGGGTTTAAACTTTCTTCATCTTCATCTATTTGCTAGGGTTCAGGAAAAATGGCACTTCTTCATCAAATGATGGGGCGAGCAATAATAGGCTCTTGAACAAGTGGTGTGAATGTGGGATAAAAAGTAAGATTAAGATATATAGCGATGAAAGAAACAAGAACAGACCTTACTACTATTGCGTAAGGAATATATGCCAAGGCTTCTTAAGGTGGGCAAGGGCATATGATGAAGGACAAACAAGGGAAAAATCTGAATGGGTAAGTTTTAATGGTCAAAATAGCATCGTCAATTACCTCTTGGATTTGAAGGATGCTGAAATTAAAAGAGCTGTAGAATTTGGGCAATTACATGAATTGATGATGACCATGAAATTGAAGATGTATGAAAATAACAATGCTCTAAACCAACTGAAATTGTTGGTTGAAATATGCTTGGTGTCTGTGTTTGTTTTACTGATTTTAGTTGTGGTTTTAATTGCTAAGGTTAAATAGGGTTTAGGTTGTATGTTAACTTATTTATTTGAACACTTAGTACTGGTTATTAGGGTTGTAATTTGTTTACTTTTGAGTATAATGAAATATGTAAATCATTTTGTTTAGGAGACAAGATTCTACAAATCCAACTAAAAAATGTGCAACCTAGAAAATGAAGATGAAAATGCAATCTGAAAAATGGACAAAATAAAAAACCTTCTTCCTTCTTTCTTATAATCCAAAAAGCTACAGGTGCAGTTACATAAGATTTAATCTAAAAAGCTGCAGTTGGTTTCCATGTTTTACCAATAATTATAATATCTTTACAGCAATTACAACAACTTGACAAAATGAAATCAACTACATTAATTCAATATTGACAAAGTTATACAACTTATTGAACAAAATAATGATATGCAGATCTTCAACGTTGACTGCTTAGTTCACCTAAATTTCTCCTTGATATTGAGTTTCAGCCACTATAATATGTTGCTTCTGTCTTGGAGCTGATGCTGCAACAGTCTTGGAACTAATTGGCTGCTTCTTTCTTTTAACCTGGAAAATGCAAAGGAAAAACAGATTTCAGTTTTTGTAATCACAAAACAAGAAAGCATATAATTATTCTCCTTTAATCAAGAATACTTTTGGTGGTGCTGGTGCTGCCTCACATATTCTTTTGTTGTGACTAAACTGACCATAATTTGAACATTTCACAGTGCACATTCTTTTCCTGACTGCTGATGGGGTAGCCTCTTCTACTTGCTCGATTCTTCTTTTTTTTTTTTTTTGGGTCTGTCAGGTTGTCTCTTCATCCCAAAAGGCAAGTGGTAGTGTCTAGGTTCAATGGGATGGAAATCCACTTCAGGTATTGGGTGAATGACATTGTTGTAGGTCAATGTATACTTGGTTATAGTAAATGCTTCATGACAATAGGGCTCTAGACTATCTCTTTTATAACCTATACCTAAGCATGCATGTTTGCATGGTAGGCCACTTATCTCCCACTTATAACTTGCAAATCTAACATGTTTTTATATCCTAATCTTGTGCTTATTTGATATTTAATATACTTAATTATGAGATTTTATTTACTTTTTCTTATTTTGATTAGGAATCATTGGATTTGACAAAAGAGAAGCATTTGGAGCATAATTGAGGGAGATTTGGAGAATTGGACATGAAGCTAGAAGCCATTGGGACATTTTTTATGCTACCAGCAGGCTAACTGACAGAGTACGAGATGCGGACTGAAATCAATTAGGACTGCTAAACCACTTTACCATCTGACATTTTGGGCTTAAATCAGAGCCTAGGAAGAAGAATTAAGTAGTTTTTATTAGGCACTTTTATTATATTATTATTTGCCTTAGTTTTAAACAATATATAAGTGTGTTTTAGGTCTTTTTGAAGATATTCTGGAATAGTCTCCTCATAGTTACGTTTTTCAGTTTATTTTTACAGATTCTCCTCCTTAGCCATTCAAGGCTAAACTCATCCCTTCAACCAAGGGTTAATTAGGAGTCAATTTTCTTTATATTTGTGAGATCTTAATACTTTTATCTTTACTTTTTAATTTCTATTGCATTCATGCTTTTACTGCAGCTTATTGGAAAAATATATCCTTAATATATTTTATTAGTTGATTGATCTGGCCAATTAATTAATTGATAGGATGCATATAGCTAGTCAATGAGATTAAATCCGTAATTGTTTAGTCGAGTTGATGCAAGTAGTGATTAGCTTTTAGGTTATATTAAGTAATTGCATGATCTAGTTTAAATGGGTTCTCATAGAATTTGTTAACTAGGGCAAGGTTTTCTAGTGTTCATTGCAATTGACAGATTAAATCAATCTTCGTACTTAGGGTTGTTTGTTAGTTAGGGGTTATTATTAGATCGTATCTTAATAACCTATTAAGTACGGAAATATTGGTTGGATCAACGTTCTTTCTGACTATAACTTGTCTGTGGTTTGGAATTATTAAGTTATCTTAGAGTCAATGATCAGACATAATTTCTTACTGAGAATTGTACCTTTGGATATATTCGTTTTCCATTGATTTTGATTTTAATTTACTGCTGCATTTTATTCAATTTTGTTTATTTTTTGTTCAATTCAAAACCCCCATCTTCTATTCTTGCACTTTAAAAATAAACTTGACCAGTCTCTGTGGGATCAACCTTGCTTTATGCTATATACAAATTCTTTAGAGTAGGTTGATTTATTTTTGGTGGCTTCGACACCCATCAAATTTTGGCACCGTTGCCTGGGACTAGTGTCTAACGTTTTGTTTTTTCAATGCTTTATTCATGAATTTTTTGAGTCATCATCGGAGAATTCTTGATGCTTTTTATCAACATCATAATGAGCCTTTTTATGCTGTTTGGAATAGATTTAATGGACTTGTGAGAAAGTTTCCTTGTCATGGTTATTCAAATTGGCTACTAATTTGTCGCTTCATTGGAGGATTAGATAAACCAACAATAGATTGGGTGACTAATGGAATTAATTCCACTGGTAGTGCGTTAATATATAAAAGCCATGAGGAAATAATGTATTTATTTAACGACATGGATGATTTTGATTATAATGCGTGCATGAATAGTCACCACATCCCTTCATAAGTCTCTCTTGAGTGTGAAAGAGAGAAAATAGTGACAATGGAAGAGTTGGAAAGTTTGGTTCGAAATCTGCAAGAACAGATCCAAGCTTCCTAAGTCGAGAATCAACTTTTTACTGATATGAATCCAGTTAAATATCAGACTGATTGGGATGAAAGTGAACTCCAAGCTGAAGTTAAAGAACAAGCTGATTGGGATGAATGTGGAGTACAAGCTGAATACAACATCGAAATTGACAAGGAAGAAGTAAAAGTAGAAGAAGATGATGAAGCTGAGCTAGAATCAGAGTTGCCGATTGAAGAACCAAGCCATGAAGAAAAGTGTGAAGCATTGGTGAAACCAGAAATCGATGAGCACGAAATCCTAAATTCACCATATGTGGATCCATTTTTACAATTGACGCTGCCATCCTCATACCATCTTCTTAATTTTAATTTTTCCCAAACTAAATATTTCGAATGTAATGATGTTGCTTTTATGTGCAGGACACTTCAAGAACGAGCCAATCTTGAGGGCAATATTAATCGAGATCCCGTAATCGTGTCATATGATACACTTTGTGGAAGGACGCCATATTTTGACAGAGTTATGCAACGTCTAGCCTAGGACGTGAAATAATGGCGCTTGCTGGGAGGCAACCCAGTCTATTTGTCTTTTCTGTTTTTGTTACTAATATTTTTAGTATTTTATTTTGTTAGAGTCATCTTCTTCCTTGGTTTAATTTGAATTTTATGGATAAATATGAGCTTTAATGGTTAAGAAAGGACATTTAATGGTTATTAGTTCTTATTGTAGTAAAGTTTTAAAACTGGACTCTATTGTCTCTTAATTTGTTTTAAGGACAATGCTTTTAAAATTTTATTTTATTATTTAACCTTTCCTTTCAAATTTTATTAAAAAAAAATTCCTATTGTGAATAGTGTCTTTTTCTTTGAGCCAATATGTTTCTGTTATGGATGATTGATTGTGCTGTAAATTTTTAAACCTTCAAGGGGTATCAATACTTAATAGATATATTTAGGGTGAAAATATTGATAATAAGGGGACGGGTTACCATTTTACTTTAACTTTAGGCCGTGTACAGGTATAACTAAAAAATGGGTTAATTTTTTATTTTAATTTTTAACCTAAATTTTACTATACTGGCCATATATTTTAGTAACCCTTCTAATCCTTTTATCTCTAATATTTTACAGCAAGGGTAAAAGGCAAACCCTCCTTTCGTCGTTGCTATCCTCACAACCGGCCGCCACCGAAGCTTACCTTCATCCACCGCCTGCCCTCCACCAACACAAACTCAGGCACCATAAGCTCAACCACAATCGACCGCCCCTGCCCCTCCGCCCACCGTATGAATCAACAGAAGACCCATTTCTTCCACCATGCCCACCATACGCCTTTCCCCTTTCTTATCTCTTCCCTTCATCCTGCTCTACCTTCAGTGGCACAACAGTCTCCACCCAACCATTATTTTTTACAACAACCAAAGGAATAGAAGCTGTCGTTATCTGCCCTGATTTCTGCTTTATCGTCGAGTGAAGGATGAAAATCTCCACCCCCTTCTGCAGATTTTATTTTTAACAAATCATTCTTTGAGGGTTTAACCTAGAAACCGATTGGTCATGCCTCTGCTCCATTGAAGCCGCTTATAACGCCCACCTCCGCCCTCATCCATCTCTCAGGCGAATCCTGCAACCATCATCAGAAAACTAATCGATCGTCACCATAAGATGTCTCTTCCTTGACGTCGATCGAATCTTCAGCAGCGGCAAAGCCTTAAAAGGACCACCTGTTCACCATTAGAAATCAATTGAATATCCAGTCACATTTTCAATTTTAAAATCAAAAATTATTCACAGCTCCACCACTGCTTCCACTTTTGCCTTTCAATTTCTAGTCTTCCGTTCGATTAACACAGCAGTAAGCCGAATTACTGCGGACGCTGCTTCTGATCAAGAAAATCCAGCACTGCCATCTAGGTTTTGTTTTTGTTCTTAATTTTATTTCCTTAACAATGAAGGTTTTAGTATCTTTCTAAGATTGGGTTACTTGATTGCTTGGTTATTGCAATTTTAAGGAAATATTGAATGTTGCTCTACTTTTGAAATGCTTATGCTGGTGAGTTGATATTCTTAGGTTTAGTTTTTGGTATGGATTTTCCGCCCTGATTAGAAATTGCATTGTTGATGGTAAGTGTTTGTGAAACTACCTGTTTTCTATTGGGATATCAAATGTTTGGTTATAGCCTTAATTTTAAAACTCATCCTGTAATTTGATTCATGTTGGACTTGTGCTAAATCAATTGAGGATTAGGATGAAGTTTTGAGCTTATTATTGTTAAGTTCATTTCCTGCTTGCAATTGGAAAAAGAAAACAGGTTATCTTAGAAAAAGAGAATGCGGTGCAATAATGTCAATAAAACATGAGCAGAACGTCGTCGATTGGATTTTTTTAGCAATAATAGGGCAGTATCTCTATACTCTCATCTCTTTATTTTCTTATTGAGACCCACCCTGTGTGTTTGATTGTGTTGATATCACATTGGGGATAATGTGAAAACTAAGTCTGGGGAGGAGTTTAATTATTGAGAATGTTTTTGCTGAAATTTTGAGTTTTATGTTGCTAGACTGCTGCTGCCATTTTGAGAATGATTAGTTTATGCTCATTATAGTCAATCTTCGCTTCTTTTATGGATATGGCATGTGCTGAGATTTTTTGTTTTATTTTTCTAAATTAAGGTTGCTGCCATGTGCTTATTTTTCATGTAAAAATGACCATTATGACTATTTTTGGAAAAAAATGCTTCTTAAGTTAGAAAGTTTGATACTTATCCCATGAGATTTTGAGTAAAATTTTTTAACGTTTGATGTTTTGAACTGATTTTGGGATTTACTCTATGGGTTATTTGTGTCCTTGGTGTCATTATTTTAAACTCTTATAAATTTTAGAGAGGAGAGCTTTGTCTTTGTCACTTAGTCTGACCATTGTGAGAACTTTGAATAATGAGACTAGTGAATGAGAACTTTAACTTAAAATTAACTGTCATTGCACTTATGAATATTGGTTGGAATCGTTTACACTTTGAATTCCGAAAATTTGTTTTTCAAAACTTAGTTTCTTTCTATTTGTGTTTTTTAGAGCAATTTCCGAAGCAAAAAGTTAGGGTAGCTTCTGTGAATGCTAGAACTTTCCTTTACGTTCCCCTGAGGTGAAATCCTAGGTGAGTCTTGACTTTAGACATGATTTAGGCGTTCTTTTGGCCGATTCGTTAATCCCTTTATGTTTTTCCCACCTTTACATTACCGTTCTTTTCGCCCCTTCTAGCCTATGAAGTATGCTAAATGTGTACTCTTAATTTCTTTTCATAACTCGTAATATAATCATATAAACCAAAAGCCCTTTACCTGCCACCATTTTTTGTGAGAAAATAGTCTTTTCAATTTATTGGTAGGCATATGCATGTACTTTTCATTTAGATTTGATGCAATTGCAAGTTTTGTTCAGTGACTTTATTTAGAATCTAGTTTTTGGGAATAAATTATATTTGTAACCCATGTGTCTCCAAATTATTACCGGGTTCAAGTTTGGTTGTAAATAATTCAAGGTCTTTGGTTTTCATATTTATAAAGTTAAATATATATATATATATATATATATATATATATATATATATATATATATAAAGAAAGAGAGAAAAAAAAGGAGAAAAGCAAAAAGAAAAAAAAAAGGTTGTTTTCAATTCAATGTCAATGTTTTTGTTCTTTGTCGTCATTTGGGTACTAAATGTAGTTAGTTGTGTTATTTGCTAAGGATTTATTTTCTCGTATTTCTTTAACCTTACGTTATCCTATCTTTTGTAATCTTCACCATAGCCTTACCCTGAATAAAGACCTTTTAATCCTTTGTTAAGACTTGTCCTATATTAGTGGAGAGGGAATTTGAAAGAGAGCTTATGGAATTTACCCTTTTTATTTTATTGAAGCTACGAAAATGTGTTTTTAATGCTTTGTTAATTACTCGGTAAAATGGTTATTGATTCAAACTTTGAATTGTGTGCATTTTATGAATTTTTAGTGTAACCTTTTTCGATTGAGCTCATAATGATGGAATGATATTGATGGCTGAGTTTTGAATTATGATGTTAAGTTGTTTAGGGAACTTGCTTGTGTTCGATTGAGTTTTAAGGTGAAGTTTGTGATTTTGTGGTCTCCTATACAGATTTGATTTTGAGTTTTGAGTCATGCTTGAGGACAAGCATGGGATAAGTGTGGGGACCCACCAACCACATGAACAAGTTAATGTACCCAAATTAACTGCAAATTGAAACCTTCCCTCCAAAACCTCATACTCATCACACCCTACAGCCTGGATCCTACATTTTTTACTTCGCTTTATCACAACTGACAAATTATATAATGCTTTTAGAGTTAATTTTCCTTTCCATGTTGAAGCTTGCCCAAACCTCTTATGTAATCTAACTATGCACTTTTTTCTAAGTTGCTCTAATAGAGTTATAAGAGGTATATCCCTCAATTTAACAACCCATGCATTAAATTATTCAGTCATATTATTTGTGCAATGATCACTCTTAAAAGTAATATGAAATACATAGCTTGCCCACTGTCCTATACATTCATTAGCCATTGGAGTGCTCTACCATCAAGCAATTTTTCTACTTCCTTTCCATGCTTAATGAACTCATTCTCAGTGTTTGACTTAACTAATGCCTAAAACTCATTTTCTATTTTGAAACCAGGAAACTGTTTCTTAAGGTTTATTATATGCCTAGCAAAATGTCTATGATAAGCACTTGAAAAAATATTAGCCACAACAGCAACCAAACCCTAAAAGAAATTAAACATGTAGTTCATTAAATGCTATAATTGGTTTCTAAATATGTCATGCATATTAGGTTGTTGGAAAAAGAATAAAAATGGGGTATATAAACTACTCAAGCATTTAATCAAATAAAACAAAATTTAATTAAGGGATTTACCTTCTACCTATCTGACATGTAAGTGTAAAACTTTCCATAGTTATCATCACCAATGCATTAATGTAAGTAGTCCATAAAAAAAACTCTAAAGTTTATGTGTTCTTAACTTCCATAATAGCCCATGCAATTGGCAAAACACCCCTATTTCCATCAATTGCAACAGGACATAAGAAAATTCCACCAAATGAACCTTTTAGATGGCACCTATCAAGTTCAATAAATGGCCTACACCCAGTTAAGAAACTATCCCTTAATACCTCATAACACATAAACAGTCTCTTAAAAGTTCTTGTTTCTTCTAACTCTTGTCTTAGCTCTGACTGTAATTTAATGATGGTTCCAGGATTGTATTTCCTAACTGCCTTAATGTATCTAAATAGATGGTTGTGGCTATCCTTGAAAAAGCCATCAATCATTGCTATTGCTTCACTCCTAGCCTTATACAATTGCCACCTAGGAGGTGCAATGCCCCATTTACTTTGCATTATATTCTCCATCAGTGTGATGCTCATGTTGATGTCTGCTTGCAGGTGCTCTATTAACTTGTTACCGATGTAGTAGTTACATTTAAATTGTGATCACCTACTCTGATGCAAGTATGTTTATATGGCAAAGTCTTCACCATGAAATGACATCATCATCTAAGATTGCACAATGCATTCTCCATTTACTTGGAGAAGTCCCATAGAAAACCCTGATCCTAGTGAGGTCACTATGCTCCCATTTAATGTCAAAGCCTGATACAGAACTCAAATTCTTTATTTTCAGTGTTGGCATACCTATTTTGATACAACAACTTGAATGGTAGTTTATTACCCTTTCTCATTCTTCTATTTTTGATTTCATCTTCTTCTTCAGTATCAGTGTCATCCATTTCCCTATGATCTCCATCTCCATTATCGCTTAATCCATCCTCATCATCATCTATCAAGTTAAGTCAATCATCATCACATATCATATCTTCATCAACCTCTTCTTAGAAATCGGTATGAATCTCATCACTCTCACTGTCAGTGAATTTTTTTTTAGCTGAGGTTTACTATCAGTGAATTGTAATCCTCATAACTGCTATCATCAAAATCAATGTTTTCATTATCACTCTTGAAATGTTCTACATTTTTAAAATGATATGGCCTAGTCATGTAAGGCATCTTCCATTTGTTAACCTTAACCTCTGCACCTTCGCCCTTTTTATTTTTAGCTTTAAGCAAATTTTTACCTCCATTTGATCCCTAAAACCCACCAGTATTATCCTCTTGTAGTAGTGTATCCCAAATCATAAAGCCCCATACATGAACCTTAGCTTGCTTCTTTAATTTGATACCTTGTGATTCAGCAGCTACTTGTCTGTTCAAGGCATTTAATTCAGTCATTGATGGCTTATTTGTAAGTGGATAAGGTTGGGTGTGATGTTTAGTAAGGATTGGGTTGTGGGTTATGTGCTGGGGATGGGTTAGGATATGGGCAGTGGGTTGGATACTAGGTTGGATATTAGGTTGGCTTTTGGGTTGGATATTGGGTTGGGTTATGGATTGGGTCATGGGTTTGGATACTAGGTTGGGCTACCATTGGGGTTTATTATTTACTTGGCTCATAAGCTGGTCTGGTTCCATAAATTCACCCTCATCATATTTACCACCAACCTGTCCATGCAAATCAAATGCATTGTGATCACCAGCTTCCTCTTCCTCTGCCCCTATACCCTCCTTCATTCCAATATCATCAGTTTGTGTAACAAAACTGATAGGCACATCCTTCAGCCTTTTTATGTAAATATTGATTTCACCACCATTAAAAACATCCCACATCAACTCAACATCTAAATCACATTTGTACCCTCCACATTGTACCACATAGAATATCAAGGGAATCAGTCTCAATGAAAATTGCTCTTTAATGTCATTTACCATTTTTCAGTAAGTATACCCTTCATGTTGAACACTTATTGTTTTAACAGCACTATCAAATTTTAGATGCAAAGTAAATGTTGCAGGAAGATCCATCTGCCATGGGGATATTAAAAATGTCAAACAAAACACTAACTGTATTAAACCCAAAACCCTAACACTAAATCAAATAAAACCATAACTGTAAATCAAAGAAAACCCTAACTCTAATTCAAAGATGAGATTTCTAGGGTTTACTGAAGCAATTACATAGCATTTATATAGAAGAAAAGAAATTCCACATTGTTCATAACACATAAACTCGATATGGAAAAGAAAAAAAGAAAATAATTAGTACTTACAATTTAATGGCAGGATGAGGATAGCAAACGAAACCCTCCTTCATCCATAGAATCTGAGAAATTATCTTTAATATTCGAAACAGAGATGGAAATTCAGAGCTCCTTTGAGAGAGAGAGAGAGAGAAAGAGAGAGTCAGCATAAATAGAGAACGATGGGTGCTGTTTAATCCAGACGAGTACCTCGTTCTAATGAGGGCTTTCCTGTCTTTTCCCTTAGGTTAACAGCAAATTTTAAAAACTAAAGTTGCGGTGGTATAATAGTAATTTAGGCTAAATGTGTGGACTACAAAAGCAATTTTGTCAAAATGTTGTGCTAAAATCGTCAATATGTCAAACCTTAATGGTAAAATGGTAATTTTCCCTTTAATTAATTAGTGATATGCTCAAGAAGTATGAGTCAATTATGAAACTACCTCGCTGATGTGGCTTTGTAATGCCAAGGCCAATACTTTTCGCCCTTGGTTCTACAGCACATGAGCAACTTCATAGGATTACAGTGAATGGTAACTCTAAAATGCAAAATAACTAGCCAAGTCAGATTGTCTGTTTTGTTCTATTTCTAACCCTTAATTACCATATAAGCAGTAAGTTAGAATTTTCAAAGCATAAAGGCCAAACAACACATCCCTTCCAACACACCCCCCCCAAAAAAAAACAAAAAACAAAACAAAACAAAAAAATCAACTAAAAAAAAACAAGTATAGCAGTGTATAAGAAAATACAGACACTTCCTGCCTCTAAAAGGGAAAAAGAAAATACCTTAAGAATACAGTAAAGTTGAAAAATATGATAAACAAGCAAGATCCCGATCTTTGAATGCCTAAAAAAGAAGGGAAGATCATTAAAGTTGCAACCTGATTTGCCAATTTTATCAATAAAAGATACATTAACAGAAAAGAAACAAATTTATATTGATTTCAAAACAAAGTACCTACATGTCTATGTGAATTGATTGTTGGTTGCCTCTATCATGCATCATTAAATAAGAAATTGTATCGAACAATTGAGTTGCCAATAGACTAGGATTTTGCATCCGATTTGCAGGAACGAAGGCCAATGCTTGCTCTACGCAATCATGGGACAAGATACTGGCATATAAGAAGCTACATAGTATGAGTCCTTTTTCTGCATGCAGGATTACATGAAAATTGAATGTATGAGAATCTATCCAACAAAATATTTCAAATCATCAATACAAAATAAGCGAAGCATCAAAGAATACCAAATAGAACTTCCCTATCTCCAAAATAGTAACAAGTGCCTGTACATGAGAAATCACGCTTCAAAGATGCATTGGGTTCAAATTCAATATGAATTTAGAAAGAAACAGAAACAGAAAAGATTTGCAAAACAAAATTTGACAAAATGGGTTTTTTAGAAGTTCTTCCATTCCCAATTAAATAATTATGGATTGATTAGTGTAGAAAAGAAGAAAGATGACATCTTTTTATGAAATTAGAGATGGATGTGTGAGCAACTGAAACCAGGTTGCTTTACGTTGTTGGTATTTGAGAAAGAAAAGAAGAAAATACAGGTGAGCGAGAGAGAGAGAGAGAGACGCACAAAATGCAAGCGACACTTTGTGGTCAGGTGAATTACTCAATAATCATCAAATCAAATTTCAATTTCAACAGCAAAACAATTAGAAGGTTAGGTTTCACAATAAAACTCTAACTAACATAAATAAACCTTACCTCTAAAGTCACCGAAAATCAGAGTGGTGGCGGTGACAACAGCAATAGCGGCGATGGGCAGAGCAAAATAGAATATCAGAGTAAGAAGGAAGAAGAGAATGGGAAGAAAGAAAGAAGAGAGGGGAAGAAGAAGGTCTATGTGCTGTGCCTTTTTCATTTCTGTTCTATTTTTATTTTTATTTTTTTTAAAAAACTCAAAACGACATCGTTTTAATTTGTCAAAATAAAAAAAGTCAATTAATGAAACTGGTGTGTTTTGAGTTATAATGAAATGCACCGTTTCATCCTTCTTCTTTCTTTCTTTCTTTCGTTCTTTCTTCTTCTTCCATTCCAGCCGCTGCTGCTACTACCCCATTCCTCATTTCCGGCTACCATTAAAATTCTCATTTTTCTCCCAAAACTCCCTAGGGTCCAATGCCCCCATGGCCTCAAGGTTCCTATGTCCCTGGCAGCAGCCACTTTCGTTCCTCTCTGCCTCGCTGCCTGAACATCTCCTCCGTCCGTCCGTCCATCCGTTCAACAACAAATTAACCAAGACCACCGCTCACTCTCAAGGTCAACCACCACCGCGACATCAAACTTCTGCTCATTAAATAAATCGATTCCTTTCAAATTTGCTTCTGCTCATTAAATAAATAGCTTTAACAATTTAAATAATTAAAACGTTTTTGAAAGAAAATAATTATAGCATTTGAAACAATTTTTTTATTGTGTCGAAATGTAGCTCTCTTAAAAACTCTGTTAAATTCAAAACTGATTTATTAAAAAATAATAATAAATTATAACTGATTGACTGAAAATAATGTTTTTTAAAAACTATAAAAAACTATTTCTCTTACAAACAAATTAAAGAAAACCTTATCATTTGGATTGAAATTACTTAATGCGCACCATATGATCCAAGAAAGAAGATTATCCATTATTTTAGATAAAGCCATTTTTATTATAATATTTTGCTAATTAATTCATTAAAAAAAATATTGCTGGCTTCAAGTTTTTCAATTCTTTACACCTAAAAACACATATACTAAGAAATCACCAATACCAATACAGAAATAATAATAAACAATTACTAGTTTTTTACAAAATTTACTTTCTCACCAATACTAATAAAAAAATAATACTAAATAATTACAAAATTTACTATAAATAGAAATATAAAGAACTAAAAAATTTATCTAAAAAAACATATAAACAAATAAAAAATTTAGAGGTAGTACATAATATTAATATAACAAAAATTACATAGCATCTTGCGCTATATTTCAAACAGTGTAAAGTCAAGTCTTTAAAACTTTTTAATAAATGATCTTTCTCTTTTTTATACATGTCATTCAAATATGATTACGCAACTGTAGACAACTCTGAACTCTCTTCTTCAGGAGGATTATGAGACAAGAAAACGTGTCTGCCACAGCCAGTTTCTTTTAGTATTATGTATCAAAATTTTTGACAAATATATACTATAGATATTTGGCTTGCAAGGTAGACAATTGCATTTTCTCTTTATCAAATTGAATACTTATTCTTTTAATAAAACAAAAATTTTAATCTAACATAAAAATTGGTTTTGCAACAGTAACAATTAACTCACTTCATGTTAGGATTCTAACATAATAATTCATATTTTCTCACGTGAAAAGACCAACTCTATCACATTAAATTAATACGTATCGCATCTAGATTAGTCCACATTCTATGATTCCGTGGCCGAGTATAGTACGTCCAAAAAACTACAGGGATTATGAGGTTCTGATTCGAACATATTCATCTTCCTTCCAACCACCATTGACAATTAATGGCTGTTCATATCTTCAAATATTTTCTTTGATTTGTTTCGTGTACTATACATATTCCATAATTTTACCTAAAATTTAATTTTACAGCATCAGAAAATTCACCCTATAATTGCATTTTTTTTTATAAATAGTGATCAAAGAGAAGAGCTTAATGCACCATTTTTTCAAAAATCAAAAATCATAAACCTCTCATTAAGCATAAAAAACTATGGATTTTGATTTGTCACCAACATTTCCACAGAAAACGTTATTTGATGGAGAAGGTGGATCTTACAAATCTTGGTCAACTTCTGAATTAGCTTATGCAAAATTTGGAGGAGGAAAGCTTCTTCTTCAACCTCGTGGCTTTGCTCTTCCTCACTTTGCTGACTGCTCCAAAATCGGTTATGTTCTTCAAGGCAAGTCCTCCTTCTCTCTCTCTGTCTGGGATGGTCACTAATTTTTTGCAAATTAGTGACGAAATTAATTTTGTCGCAGATTCTGTTTTATCACTGATTTTGTCAAAAGAATTAGCGATCACTCATTTTATAAATCATTAAAATCATCAACCTTTGAAATTTTGAAAAAAAAAATTGGCTCTTTTAAGAGCACAATACTATGAGCATTATAAGCTATGATGGATAAAAGGGGAGTTACTCTCTGTCATTGGGGTCTATATTAGAATCAGTCCGAGGCCAGAGATGCGGTGGTTTAGATTTCGTTACTGATGCCGAGTTTTTTTTTTTTAATAACGCAGGTACCAATGGAGTAGCAGGAATGGTGCTTTCCAAGTCATCGAAAGAGGTCGCGGTAAAGCTAAAGAAAGGAGATGTAATACCAGTACCTATAGGATCAACCTCATGGTGGTACAACAATGGAGATTCAGATCTTGTTATAATTTTCTTAGGCGAAACTTCAAAATCTTACATCCCTGGAGAATTCACCTATTTCCTTATATCAGGAGGCCTAGGAAATCTTGGAGGTTTTTCCTCAGATTTTACAAGCCAAGCTTACAATAT